>CATIWK010131689.1:0-10070 GCA_949634005.1 Mallotus japonicus | reverse complement strand
GTTGATTAGCTATGTGATAATTGCAAATTGGATCCTAGGGATTGGAATTCTTGATTAGATAAAGGATTATGCATGTTTGTGCAAAATTTTTGAAATTTGCCTTACTAAGCATTAGATGCTTGATTTGCATAATCAATTCCTAACAACTTGGCCATCATGACTTTGACAAACTCTTCATAGTTGATCTGACCATCACCATCCACATTAGCTTCACGGATCATCTCATCAACCTCCTCATCAATCAGCTTCTAACCAAGATTTGTCATGACATAGCGGAGCTCAGCAGTATAAATAAAAGCCATTTTGATCCTTGTCAAAAACCCAGAAAGCTTCCTTGAGCTCCTCCTCAGAATCAATATCCTTCATCTTGTGGGCCATCAGATTAAGAAATTCAGGAAAATCAATAGTGTCATTCCCATCAACATCGACTTCATTTATCATATCCTGGAGCTCTGCTTCAGTTGGGTTCTGTCCCAATGAACGCATTACAGTCCCAAGTTCCTTAGTAGTGATGCAGCGATCGCCGTCTTTGTCAAAGAGGCTGAAGGCTTCCTTAAACTCGGAGATCTGGTTGTCGGTGAGTTGATCGGCCATTTTTGGAGTGTTTTAAAAAAATTGAATATAGAATGACTTTTACAATAACAAGTAAAAACATTAAGAATGATAATAAAAAATAATACTAAATAAAAATATCAAGGAAGAGAAAAGGTTTGTGGAAAAGGAAAAGAAAAAAAAATGCAAGGAAGAAGATACGGGGAAAAAAAAAAGACACGCATGTAAAGGTAAAACTAAAAAGGGACACGCTTGTAATATAATATAAACATGGGGTAATTGATGTTAATGCCTTCCATTTTTTGGGCATTTTTATAAAAATCCCTTAAAATTTTAGGGAAAAGGTGCATTTAAACTCTTAATGTTTGATCCAAAATTAAGTAGGCACTCGAAAGTATGGACTTCTAATGTCAATAAACTACAACAAAATTACATGATATTAAATTCATCAACTTAAAAAACTCATCATCTGCAGCATCAACACACTTACACACTTTTCATTCTTAAAAAACTCATCATCTGCAGCATCAATACACTTTTCATTCACATCGGTTATGGCACTCTAAGAAACGGAATTCCTCTCAGGCATTTTGTCAAATAGTTCATGTGCAAACCAAAAGTTGACCAGATTTCACATATCCATTGATCAAAGTAGTCCAAGTAATCATATTTTGAGTAAAACTCATATCAAACACCTTGCAAACTGAATCCATACTACCACAAATTTCAAACAAATGAACTAGCCCATTTTGTACAAAGTCATAACACTCCCAACCCAATTTAATAGCTTGGGAATGACAAGCTAAACCCAAACACAAATCATTCAAATCAAAAGTAAGCTTTGAAAAAGAAAGAGAATGTGTAATTATTGGGCAAGAAAATACTGTGAAGCATATCCTTATACAACACAATAGCTTTCTTGGGTTCATTTTTTTCAGTGAAAGCTCTGATAACAGTGTTTCAAATGAAGGTGGAATGATGCTGAAGACGAAGAAAGAGTTTATAAGCATTCGCAAGATTGCATTCATTAGACAAAGCATAAAAGGATATAATTTTAGCAGCGGCGTTGGGTTTTTTCAGAGTGCCTGATAATTTTAGCAGCGACATTGGGTCTTTCAGAGTGCCTGAGTGTTAGTAAAGGTGGTATGCCCTAGAGGCCAATCATATATTTTGACATTGTGAATTATCCCAAATGACAATAAAATAATATTTTATTATCTAAAGTGTTTATTTAATTGAATATTTATCCATTAGCATCTTGTTAAATAAATTTATTATCAAGAGTTGATAATATGAGCTACAAATTTATTTAGTACATATACTATAAAATGTTCATAGTTAGTAAATTAATATTTGGGTAGTATTAATTAGACTATCACCTCTGTCTATGTTCATTGATTAATATGTGATATTAATAATAGGAGGTAGTGAGTCTCATGCTACTTGATATAAGATATCATAATAGACATGTGGATACTCATATGATGGGTGGATCGAACACTGGCATTAGATTTGTGATCTCATGGATATTCACTTATAGTCAACAATCACAATCTAAGTCATAATGGTGCATATAGTCCTTTGATATAAGGCAACACGGTCATTCACATTTGAGTGATTAGGGTTTATTATCGCTTGCATACTTGTGTTAATCACACATGGGTATATGGCGTGTGATGGCTCTAGTCGGTTAAATGTAAGGATGAGTGTTCGGCCAAGATGGGATTCATTGCCTGGAGTGAACCAGGATAAGATCCTATGCTATCTAAGTTTTTTCTTAATGAATAAGTTCCTAGCCAGGATAAACATGAAACAGTTTGAAAGAGTTTCAGTGCTGAAAAAATGTTTCTAGTATTTGTTATGTTTTATTGAGAATTAGAACTTAAGATAAAGTCATATGATATAACTATTAGAATTTAACTAAACCATGACTCTAAGCTATATCAGGATCTTCTAATGAAGGAATTTTAGTGCATGGTTATTATGACCAAAGGATTCGTTTGAATTAATATATGCATTTATTTCAAATTGGGTAATTGTGATATCGATGCTAGTGGTCACTCACAACTTATGAGAACTAAATGTGTATAATTAGGATTTTCGCATTTAGAATTGAAAGGAGTTTCAAATAATATCAAGTGTTGATATTATTTTCTTATTGCCAATTAGACATGAACCTAATAAGTCACACCTAAAAGAGTTTTATCAAATCACCATCAACATTAATCTAATTATTGATTAAAGTGTTTAAACAATTAATTAAGATTAATGTAATTAGATTTTTGCTTTAAGCAATGATTCTAGCATATCATGAAATTTAATTCAAGTAAGGGTTTGATTATTAATTTATACTTAATTAATATGAGATATTAATTAAAGTATTAAATTAATAATATATATGTTGTTTCTATTTAGATTTGGATTAATCCCAAGTAGTCTGGGCCTAAGCCCAAAAGAATTTTGGACCAAAGATTAATGAAAAATATTGAGAAAGCCTATGAACCTGATCTAGGCCCATTTGTTTAATGGATTGGGCTTGGGCTAAGTGTTGGCCCAATTACTAAGCCCAAGTCCATATAAATGATGTAGAAAAATTTGACATATTAGGCACATTAAATCTTTAAGGTGTAAATATTTAACTTTATCCAATAAAGATTAGGTTACATTTATTTATCACATTGATAAATGTAAGAGGATGAATGTAGACATTATACATGAGATGTATTTTCTACATTCTTCTTCGTACACTAGTGAGTTACTTATACAAATTGTATACTTACTATGTCAAGTTGCATGCTTGTGATGTCATGAATGATGTCATGAGGTGTTTGGTTTATCTATATATATAGCCTAAGACATTTTATATGTTTTTAATGGTTAGACACACCAAAAATAGAAAAAATATCTACTAAATACAAACCCAAAGTATTCTTGCAAAAGATTAAGTTAGTGCAAGATTTGTGAGGGTCAATTGAGAGGACACTTGCAACTAATCAAAACAAGGCAAGAAGGTGATTAAGTGAAGCTTTGGTGTTTCAAGCTAGAGGCCTTTCATTTGCAAGGCTAGAGCATTTGATTCAAGTGTTGAACCTCAAGCACCTAAAGCTTGTAGATCTTAACTATTGTGGTCTTCATCAAATAAGGAGTTTATAAGTTTTCTTAAACTTAGAGTTCCCTAGGTTAATGTTCAAATATGTTTCCTTGCAATTTAGTTATGTGTAACATGCAAATTGGATCTTTGGGAATGAAATTCTTCATGTCATGAAGGGTTATGTGAGTAAAAATTTTGAAATTTTACCCTACTTAGGCTTGTGCTCACTACACATATTTTTAATGTCTAAGTTACATAACCAATTTGTTCAAGTGGTATCAGAACCCCTTTTTGAATTTTACACATGCTAAATTTATTAATAATTGCAAGTGTTATGATTATAATTATTGTTGGTTGAAAGTGTTATGGCCTAGCGTGCAAAAAAAAAAATCATATTTTGCTTATTTTTCTTATTTTGCATGCTTAATTGTTTATAACATGCAAGAATTATATATTGTCATATGTTTGCTTGTTATACATACAAGGAATGATCATGGACTTAGTTTTACATCCTATGGTTTGTAATAATAATTAATTTTATTATTTGGTATGTAATTAAATGTTAATTACATAGAGTTAGGATGTAAAATTTGCCTTGGTATGCCAAGGATTGAATGTAAATCACAAGATTTGTGACATGGAGCTTGAAGTGTTCAAGTTAGTGGTTCATTCAACCTTTGGTGGCATGGATCAAGGCCCATGAAGATGGTAACAAAGAGTTTCATGACTTATAGGCTTCTCTTGGCTGAGGCCCATTTTGTAACTTATTTTAAGAGTTAGAATAGGCTTTAAGAAAGGCTCGGGCCATGATCACTCTTTATTTTTGCATCCATTTTATATCTTCTATGTATATATGTGATATATATGTTGTAACATGCTATATATGTATGTGATATGTGTATATAAATAGATGCCATGCAATATATGTATGTGATATATATAACATGCTAATGTGCAAAGTAAGACCTTAATTAAAGACCCGAAAATCTTCCAAAAATAAATTTAGGTCTTGGCTCTCCATTGAAATAATGACATGCAAAATTTTAGAAAAATATACTTCAGCTATGGATACATAGGGGTGTATATTTGTGCTAAGAGATTTTTGTAGAGATCTTTGTCAAGCATGAGATGTTGTGAATTTACAGACACATTACATGCCAAGAATGGCAAATTGGCGTACCTGAGGTGTGTGGTGTTCAAGTCTATATCTTACACTGATTCAATGGTGTGGACCTAACTAATGTAAAGAGACCAAGAATGACAATTATATGTACATGAGGTCTCTAAGCATTAGAAGCCGAATTGATTAAACCTCACATGAGATGTGATGAACAAAAGTTATTCACTTGATGAATATTAATATTCCAAGAATGGCAATTATGCGTACTTAAGGAATATTACTAATTCATCAAGAATTCAATTACCTAATAGAAACCTATCCAACAAAGGTTTTCGTTTCCTATTTTGGAAGTGTAGGATCCGATAAAATAGTGGAAGACCATTATGATTAAAGACCAAATCTAATGGTATTAACAATGTCATAACAACTAATAATCTTATTATATTTTGCACCAATTTGATAATATAAGGTCTTTAAACCCACTAAGCATCATTCTTGAAAATAATAGAGTCACTGGACCTAATTTTATTGATTGACTATGTAATCTAAATGTTGCTTTGGCCTCCAAATGCATTATATATGTTTTGGAGCAAAGTCCTCCCAAATGTTACTCAAGAGGAACATGACAATCTTGAAAAATGGAAAGATGATGACATGCAAGCACATTGCATTATGTGGGCTTTCATGAGCAATAAAATTCATAGGCAACATGAGAAGTACACTAGTGCAAAGGAAATCATACTTTACCTACAAGAGTTGTTTGGTGAACAAAGTATGACCGCTAAATATGAGATATTTAAGTGGCTTTTTCGTGCTAAAATAAAGGAATGAGAGGATGTTGGAGCTCATGTGAACTCTATGATTCATTCCATTGAGGATTTGAAAGTCTAAATTTCATAATGGATGCTCAACTCCAAATGGAGTTAATCTTACAATCCCTTCCGGAGTCATTTGGGTAAACTATTACCAATTTCCATATGAACAAATTGAGTGCACACTTGTAGAATTATTAAACATGCTAGTGACGACCCAAAAGGCTATTCACAATGAAAAAGGGAAGAAAGTTGCTTTAGTTGCCTCTTCTAGTGGGATTAAAAAGAATAAGGGCAACAAAAGCAAGAAAGCTAAGGAAATAATTCGTAAAGTTTCGGGAGGTATAAGAAAGAACAAAGTCAAAAAGAAATTTGAGAACAAAGGCAAAAGAAAGTGTTTCTATTGCCAAGGAGAGAGAGATTGGAAGAGAAATTGTCTTATGTTCCTTGAGTCCATCAAGACTAAAGGAAAGGACAAGATTGGAGAAGGTGAGACTTTCTCTAATTTATTTATTTCTAAATGTTATAAGAGCTCATATAATGCATAGGTATGGGATACCGATGCTAGTTCTCACATATGTTATGAATACAATGCTAATTGGTAATGCCTCTAATCCAAAATGTCTATGGCATTTGAGATTAGGTCACATTGTGGATAATAGAATCATAAAGTTAGAAAAATTAAGAATATTGAGTAATCTTGAATCCTCAAGTAATCCAACTTGTAAAGCTTGTATCCAAGGTAAGATGACCTGGTCACCATTTATTGGACAAATGGAAAGAGCTAAAGAAATTTTTAAAATAATACATAATGATGTATGTGGGCCATTTAATCAAATGGCAAGAGGCGGGTTGTACTAATTCATTACCTTTATAGATGATTTATCAAAGTGAATCCTTTCAAAATTTCAAGGAATTCAAGATCCAAGTAGAGAACCAAACGGGGAAAAGTATTAAAATCCTACGAATGGATTAGGGAGATGAATACTTAAGTACCCAATTCATTGAGTTGCTTAAGGAACATAACATTATTTCATAACTAACTCCACCCGGCACACCTCAACTAAATGGTGTATCCGAAAGGAGGAATCAAACTCTATTAGATATAGTTCAATTTATGATGAGCTATACAAATTTGCTTATTTTCCTTTGGGGTTTTGTAATACAAATTGCTACTTACATCTTAAATCGTGTTCCATCTAAGTCTGTTTCTACCACACCATATGAGATATGACATGGTAAGGCACCAAGTCTTAAACATGTTAAGATTTGGGGATGTCCAACTTATATCAAAAAGTTAAAAACAGACAAACTAGATGCAAGGTCAATTCAAGGTAGGTTTATTAGATTTCCTAAAGATAGTTTAGGGTATTATTTTTATCTTCATACTGAATAAGTTATTGTTGTAAGCAGAGATGCCATATTTCTTGAGAAAGGGTTTCTTTAAAAAGGTGGTAAAGGAAGAAAGATAGCATTAGAAGAGGAATCTTCTAATGAGGCCAATCAAGTTGATCAAATGGATATTGAACAATCCCAAAAGTCTAATCCCACTAAAAATATCATCACACCAACTCCTAAAAGATCAAGTAGGGTATCTCATCCACCAGAGAGATACAATTTTCTACATGATATGCAAGAGTTGCATATTCATAAAGAAAGCAATCATGATGATGATCCTACAATATATGAAGAAGCTTTGTCAGACAAAGATTCTTTAAAATAGCTTGAAGCAATGAAAGCTGAAATGGATTCCATGTACACAAACCAAGTCTGGACACTTGTTGATCTACCTGAAGGTTTTGTACCTATAGGTTGTAAATGGGTCTTCAAGAGAAAGATTAGTGTGGATAGAAAGGTTGATACTTGTAAAGCGAGGGTTGTAGCGAAAGGGTTTCGGCAAAGGTAAGGGGTTGACTATGAGGAAACCTTCTTGCCAGTAGCCATGCTTAAATCCATTCGAATACTTATTGTCATAACTGCACACTATGATTATAAGATTTGGCAAATGGATGTCAAAATTGCTTTTCCCAATGGTTATGTTGAGGAAGAGATTTATATGGAATAACCTAAAGGTTTTAAATCAGAGGAAGTTTCTAAAGTGTGCAATCTTAATAGATCTATTTATGGTCTAAAGCAAGCTTCAAAAAGTTAGAATCATCATTTTGATGAAGCCATTCAATCTTTTGGTTTTATCAAAAATGAAGATGAGCCTTGTGTGTATAAGAAGGTTAGCGGGAGCTAACTCACTTTCCTAATTCTATATGTTGATAATATTTATTAATCGGGAATGATGTTGGCATGCTTACAAACGTGAAACTATGGTTATATAAAACTTTCTCCATGAAAGACATAGGGGAAGCTACCTATATTCTTGGTATTCGAGTCTATAGAGATAGATCAAGAAGAATGATAGGTTTATCCCAAAGTCTTTACTTGGAAAGGGTATTAAAGAGGTTCAACATGCTTAATTCCAAGAGAGGATTGTTACCATTTAGGCATGGTATCCATTTATCCAAAAGTATGTCACCTAAAACACCTGAGGAGATGGTCAAAGTTCCTTATGCTTCAACTATAGGAAGCTTGATGTACGCTATGTTGTGTACTAGGCCTAATATTGCCTATGCTGCTAATGTGACTAGTAGGTTTCGATCCAATCCAGGTTTGGAATACTAGACAACTGTTAAGGCAAATTTTAAGTACTTGAGAAGGACTATAGATTTGGTCTTAACTTATGGAGGAAGTGATTTCTTTTTTATAATTATTACTATTAGCATTATATGACTTTATAGATGATATATATAATGTTGTCTCTACCTCACCGTAAATTTGTTATTATTGTCAGTTAGAAGCACACTAAATTTCTTCTAATGCTAACCCTTGATTTTCTATATATACTCTTATGATTTCTTGAATTATGTGAACAAATGGCATCTAATCTTAAAAAATGAATCTAATAAATAGTATTTTAAAAAAATATTTCTTTGGGTTGTGCCTAAATGAAGTATATCTTTAGGACTTTCAAAAAAGGAAAAAAAAAAGCCTAAAACAAACAAAACTAGGCATTAAATACTATTTTGTACTTTTTTCTCATCAAGAGAATCATGTTAGTTTTTGTATTAAATTTTCCTACCATGCATGTATTTGTTTTTTTTGTCAATTCCATGCATGCATTCTTATCAAGGAATATTTTACGTTTTTCAGTGTAATTAATTAAATTACTATTTTTTTTATCATAAATTAATATACATTTTAATATTACAAAATATTTAAAAGCTCTAAGAAATATTATATAATATTAATAATAAAAAATTAAAAAAATAAGAGATATAGAAATGCCAAAAATAGAACTTTAAAGATTGAGTAGTATTTTTCAAATTGATTATATATGGTCTACTGAAAAGAGTTAGTTTTTTTTTAAAAAAAAATTGATAAAATATCGAATGCTATTTCAAATCAAAATAAAATATATTTTTTAATCATTTAAAATCCTATAAACGGTAAAGATTTTTTTAAAAAAAATTATTATTTTAATAACAATTAATAAATGACAAAATCTTCATTTAAATTGCTCATAAAAATCTGATGTAGATTCTTAGATTATTAACAATCAACAAATATTTGACAAAAAAAAAATCAATAAATGACAAAAGTCTTCATTTAAGTTGCCTATAAAAGTATGAAGTCACATCATGAGCTGTATCTTCATTTGAGTTGCCCGAGTCTTCATTTTATTAAATGTAGAAAAAAATATGATAACAAAACATAAAAAAAGGAACAAGTGACAATATGGCCAAAAAAAAAAGTTAACAAATGATAGGAAAAAAGTGAACAAGTGAATAGGAAAAAATGTGAACAACTGACAGGGATTTTTCTCTTATTTTGCACGGCATCTCTGTTTCACCATTTGAAATATCTCTTATCAATTCTAACAAGTTATTTATTTATTTTGTTGTATTGAAAACATCAGAAATTTTTTTTAATTTTTAATGTTCTATAAATAGGATTCAAAGAGATACATTATTTTGAATTCTTTTTTATTGAAAACATTTTGTTCATTGTTCTCCGCAGAAAACGTAATTATTATCACGACCCAAACCGGGGAGTCATGACCGGCGCTAGGGAACGAGAATTACTATAATCCGGAACCCGTAGCAAACCTTAAAAAAATAAAAGGCACAATACATACTTAGCCCCCTGAACTTTCAATCAAAATCTCATTGGCCACCTAAACTTCTAACATGACCTTATAGACACCTCAACTTGTTAAATGTGACCTTATAGACTCCTCAACTTGTAAATTTTATATTTTTAAACACCACAGTGTTTTTGCTCCACTCTCCTTAAATAAAAAAAATTTCTTTTGATCCTCATAATTTTTATAAATTATCATTTTGATCCTCTAAGGTTTTTTAACATTCTTTTATTATTTCAAGGCATAATTTTGATAAATATTATTAATTTATATACACTTAAATAAATAAAATTATTTATTTTT
>CATIWK010131652.1:0-12333 GCA_949634005.1 Mallotus japonicus | reverse complement strand
CCGGAATTTGAGATGTAAAAGAATTGAAATCCATTGCCAGTGCAGAGAGATGGGTGAGGTTGAGAAGCTGATACACAGGAACCTCTCCAAGAATTGAGCAGTTGGACAACAATAGAAATCTGAGATTGAACAGACCTGATATGGGATTAGCCCATTGAGCAGACCTGGAAGCTTCTGATAGATCAACACCAGTTAAAAATAGTTTCTCGAGATTCTGCAGCCCCTTCAACCAATCCAAATTCGATGAAGATAGATACCCACCATGGATATAGGCATACTCAGTACCAGCTTTTACTGTAAGTTGAGATGATAAGTTATAAGAAATGGATGAGAAATCAGTCACTGGCATAGAGCACGAAAGATCCAGCCACCTTAGAGATGTAAGGTTTGAAAACTGGGTTGTAATGGAATCACTAAACATAGCATTTGACAGGTTGAGTAAAGTAAGCTGTGAAAGGTTTGCTATTCCAGAAGGTAATCTTGAAAACTTGAAATTGTTGAAGCTCAGATCAAGATAAGTGATGTGAGAAAGTGCAAATAGAGAAGAGGAGATCGTGCCAGTGAGGGCAGTTGATGGAGAGTTGGAAGTGGAAACCAGTTCTGAGTTCATGTTAATTATAAAGCTGTTCGGGTTTGGATTCGGGAGGTCGACAGCGAAGACATGGAGTGTGTTAGAACAACGAATTCCATGCCAAGTGCAGCAGTTCTGGCCTTGCCATGAGGACAATCGATTTGATGGATCTGCTAGTTGAGATTTAAAGCTTAGCAGAGCTGCTCTTTCATCATCATGGCAAGAGCTAATAGATGAAATTTTGGAGAGGAACCAAATGGAAAAGAGCACTATAATTTGGAGTTTGTTGTTCATGGCTGAACTTTCCAATTTCTTAGCTTGCTGTGCTTCTTTCTTCTCCAGGTATAATCTGTTTATTATAGCTGAATTATAGTTAATTAAAATTGATTGACAGACTCGTTCTTTTCTTCTTTAATATTTTAATCTTTTGACCTGGCAAACAGATGAGGCTACGTAATGTCCCTTATCTTGTGATTGCCACCTCTCATATGAAAGTGTAAGTATTTTATAAAAAAATAAATTTTAAGCTCTAGTATGTTTACCTGATCAAATATTTTCTATAAATTTTTCCCTTTGTCAAAATTGGAATGCAATGCCATACGAAATATGACCTCAACAAACATATAATTGTATACACAAACATGTAAACAGATTTTTAAAAATTAATTAATAAATTAAATGGTATATAATAATTTAAATGTTAAAAGTTAATTGGTACAAGAAAAATTGCTTGTCATGGCTGTCCTTTGAGTTATGTCATCACTTCTGTTAGGTTGGGTATGCTATGCTCAATGTCCAAAAACTCGAACGCCAAGCCAAAATAAGTTGACTTTAAGCCACCAATTGCGGGCTCCAAACCTGTTCACTGCCCTTTCCTCTTATGATATAATATCTCCAGCCAGTAGAATAAATGATCGCTCAAGTGACACTTCCACCTCTACTGTTCATGTGTTAGCATGTCATTAGCAGCAAGCTTGATCTGTGAAGGATCCAACTGTGGTGGTTGTAGGAAAATTTCTGTTGGGGAGGGTAAAAAAAAAAAAGGCTACCTCAGGAAAACTGATGAAGGGCTTTTTGCCAATTTATGGCAAAATTTTAAAATTTTTACCAATTTATGGTGCATTTCAAAAAAAATACCATTTTGTGGTGGAATGAAAAAACAAATACCAATTTATGGTGATTTTTACTGAGGTGGCATGTGAGTTGACTTCTGACTTTGACTCACATGCCACCTTAGCAAAAATCACCACAAATTGATAATTTTTTTACATTCCACCACAAATTGGGAATTTTTGTAAGAAATACCATAAATTGGTAAAATTTTTAAGCAAAAAGCCCACTGATGAACGGTCCCTAGAGACATGCAGCAGATAAATGCTTTTATCGGCTCTGTGGAAACCCACCAATGTCAATAGCCAAACCCGTTGGCATCATCATGGTTACGTCTTCTACGATGTTTCTTCCTGTCTCTTCTTGAGCCAACTTCTTCATTACTGACCTTCCCAGCATCATCACCATTTTCCTCTCTCCTATTAGACTTGTCTTTAGAAGACTTCCTTCTCTTTCTAGAAGACTGTGTGCCATCATCTTCGGCAATTCCACCTCCACGTGGCAATTCTTCCTCATCATCCAACTGCCAGTTCCCCAAAATTTCTTGGTTGTCATAGTGCGACTGTATTGGCTCCCCAGCTCCAGGTAGCAGACTACTGAAAGTCACTTCCCCATTGCAACCTCCTTTGCGCGCAAGCAAAACAGGATCAGGCCTAATTATGGTACCAAGAATGCTCCTGTTTGGCCCTAAGCTTAAGATGGTCTTCGGATTTGTTAAGGTTGAAAAGGCCATTGAAAATGCTGACTTAATCTGCAACAGAAATTTGACAAAATTCTGTACAGGATGAGCAATAATTTTTGTGGAAACATTAGGATTAGGTGAATCCAAATCTCACATTCCCTGCTGATAATCTAGCTTTATAATAATGAAAGCAAGTAGCTCAGCTTTGGTTCTCAATACAAATAGGTTTGTATCTCCCATTGTACAAATATGGTATTGGCGTCAACTAAAATGCAAGGTACAAATATGATACAATATTAAATGTGCTGGTAACTTATTTACAACACAACACAAGCAGCTGAGATCTGTCATTTTGACAAGTCTGGTGCTTTAGAGACAAGTTATATATGCAATTCTCTCACCTATATACACCAATTAATAGCGGCACATATTCTTGAAGCAGCCTAAAAGAGCCATTAAGATGGTTAAATACTTAAATTTAGGATATCAGCTACTGTAGGAGTTAACAGCTATTGTACGAGTTAACCTGAGTCCAGAAACCACTTTACTGGTTACAACCCCCAGACCTAACAATTGAGCATCTTGGTTATACAGGTTTGACAAGAGATTTACTCAATATACCAGATGCAAAATTAACAACTCAATGAGTTCAGTGAACAGAAAAAAACATGAAAATGACAGATTAAAAGCTTCATTTGATACTTTATACACCAGAAAGTTGCCATTTCTTTTCCCCATTTAGGATCAGTATAATACAGAGGAAGTGCAAGGGATAGAAGGAAATGAAAACCAATCAAGGGATGCTCAAACACAGAGGAAGTGCGAGGGATAGAAGATACGAATGAATGGAATTTCTTCCTAGATCAATGCTACAATTGTCCTATTATCCTACATCTTCAGACACAATAGTGCACTGTGAACTTAAGTCATAGTCCCTGGAACAATTATGGGTTTAATGACATTACTTATTGATTGTGTTAAATAAGTAAACAAGATGTGATATAAACAGGATTAACTCCAGAATGATCACTTTTCATATTGGGTTTAATTCATGCCCACAAATTATGTCAGAATAGCCACAAATTACTTTTTAGTGATATGATCAGTAGAAATAAGCTGCAACAGAGATGATGGTAGGTCAGAAATCAAATAATTCTAGGAATCCATGCCGAAAAAAAAGAAGCATATTCGGCAACTCGCATTTCTTTTTGATTTAAAGGGGAGGAAAGAATTAAACTGACAGGCTCCTGGTTAGGCTGCCGATTAGAATAATCTCCATCATTTTTTTATGCAAGTTTTCTCTTAAACGATGCCCCCATTGATATCCAAAATTCCTTCCAGTACTAAATTACAGTTCTGTTAATTAAGCAACAAAAAGGATAAGCTAAGAGTTGTAGGCCAATGAACAAACCTGGAAGTAGTTGAATGAATTCTTCCCAATGTCATTCTCTGGTGCCTAATTTAAAAAAAAAAAAAAAAGTCAAATTGCTTTTAAACAACGGAAAAAAATCACCAGATAAGGACAAATTCTCAGCAGAGGTCAACTTCCATCATAAATTATATTTTCATCCCAATTATTCTGCCAGAACAAAGTGCAGAAAAGAATAACCCAAGTAAAAGGCAAAGCAAGAGACACCTTTCAGTCCTTTTCTTGGGATTGTTATATAAAGAAGAAAAGCAGAACATAGCCCCTATTCCCACTCCGCAATCTCCTCAACCCATTAGAAATGGCCAAATTAAGAATCATATCAACGCAATTTTCAAGCCACAATTTTGCTATTTCATTTCCCAAACAATTATTAATGCCCAGAAATTTAGTATCTGCAAATTTACCTGTGGATCCTCAATAGCAATGAGGAATGGCCGTCCCTTGTTCAAAAATCTAAATGGATAATAGAAAGGAAGAAAACTAAAAATCAATCAAAAGCTCAAAAATGTCACACTACCAGAAAACTAATATTTGAATCCTGAAATTATTTTTGGTTCTTTTTACCCTTTCTTACGCTTTGAAAAGAAGGTGCCTGCCCCTTTGCAAGATACACCAACATCTCCGGTGTTCAATTTGCGTCCATAAAAGTCAAAAAAGTGTACCTGGTTCCCAGAAACATTATACTATGATATAGAAGCCATAAAAGTACTCCTTGAGTCCTTAAAAGAAAGGGCTCACATCGCGATAATCACACTAGACAAAACATCAACATGCATGCACTTTTTTATATGTTGCTTTTGTACAATTCACATGACAGGGAGAAGGGAAAAAAATAAAAATAAATAAAAAATAAAAGGAAACCCTATATGCGGATAATGACAACACTGAAAAAAATTTAAAGAGTCTGATTGTATGGAAACATACCAGGAGGACTCCCAAATTATGCTCTGAAGAAGCATGGCACTCTCTATGATTCTGTAGCATTAAATGCATCACACCATAGAGGCAATATCATTAAATGGGAATCAAAAAGGGAATAAGGAGGAGATAATATAAAAAATTGCCTCATCATTACAGATTGAGAATTCTAAGAAAATTTCATGCTACATCACTTGGAAGTAAACTAACCAGAGACAAAGCTGGGCATTTCCCAAGTGAATTCCTATATTTTGCATCAGAGAAAAATGAACCATATGGATGCAAACCATTCAAACTGTTGTAGCAATTACCTAGCTCATGAAACTTGATCATGTTGTTGCTAGGATATGTTTCTTTTACAATAGACCTTGTACTTCTACCACCCATTTTCATTTTCATTCAAAAGGAACAGGCTGAATCCCCCACTCAAACCCACCCTTCCTAGATTACATGGTTTCATAATCCACCGAAATATGATAAAAGGATTTTGACAAAAGCAATTTGATGGTGCATCTATATGATCACTGGAAAGGGATATATGTTTAATTTGGAGATAATGCCACGAATCTAATAAACCAGAAGATTGAATATATTCATCAAAGGGAAAGAGTACTTGGCAGTTGTGGATTTCTTACATAAATAGGAAATCTACTAACAATAATTTACTCAAGAACTCAAAGTATTATCAGTAAGTCTCTATTTTGGACTGTTAATCCGCTGACTTGGAAGTGCTTATTTTTGTATGCAAGCAGACTTCAGGTAATTTGTTACCTAGCTATTAATTCAGCAAACAAATCCTCTCTTTAAATATTCATTGATCTTCCTTCTTCATTCCTATTCAATTCTCCATTTTCCTACTTCCATAGGATGAGCAAACCCGAACCGCAACCAAAACCGAGCATTTCAGTTCGGTTCAGTTTCTATTTTGCAAAATAAAAAATTTGAGTTTAAACCGAACCAAACTGATAAAACCAAAGTATAGTATATTTATATATGTAATACTGAAATAGGACAAAGATATATGTGTAGTTCAGTTGGTTTTGGCACTTGGAACTCGTTAAGAGCCCTGAAATCGAGTCCCAAGACTCTAAATTTGCTTTTTTACCTTTTCATTTTCAAAATATCATTAAAAAAAAAATAGTTAAATTGCTGTTGGTGGGATTTGAACCCAGCCCAAAAGCTTTTCTATACAGCATTTCACCACTGAGCTACATGCATCCTCATGTTAAACTTATCATTTCCTTGGTTTTGTTTTAGTTCAATGGAACCGAAAACCAAACCAAAGTTCCATAAAGTTCTGGTTCAGTGTTCAGTTTCAAATTTTGGTGAGCATTCGATTCAGTTTGAACCAAATGCTCAAACCAATCCATAGTTATGCCTAAACCTAAATCACAATTTTTTAAAGCTGCCTGTAAATTCCTCAACCTCGCCCACATAATAGTCCAGTTGTACCCTAAAACATCATCAAACTTGATTATACCTCAAAATTCCAATCTAAAACCTCAATTCCCTAATCATTACCACAAATAATGAAGTATTATATCCTAATGCTTCACAAAGAGAGATCTCAGATCTGTTATGAAGACAGTAAACCTCGATTCTCTCTCAATGAAGGATCTTACCCTTTCTTTTGCCATATATTCTCTCCCCATCTCTCTTATATATGAACCTTACAAAGAATATAACCATAACAAGAAATACCTCAATAATCCCTTTCCTTTTGCAGTATATACATTCTTATTTATTTTCAATTAATTTCAATTCTTAATGGTTGTAGATTTGATATAGCAGAAAAAGTTAAGAGATCAAAGGGTTTGCTTCCATGGTGTCTTTCAAATATAGAACAAAATTACAGTATATTAAACAACAAAAAAACTAGTTTTTATATGATAAAACACTGTAAATTCAATTTAATTTGATAAGTGTTCACCTTTATTTTATAATATTTTCTTCTTAATTAGCATTGAGCGAAATGTGTTCTTGAATTAAATTTGCACATTAATTTTATAATTTGCTTGTTAACAAAATTCTTCATAAACAAAGTACAGTATCCTGCATGGGGTAAAAAATTTTCGGAACCAGAAAAATCAAGACAAGTGTTTGATCTTTAAAAAATAAAAAATAGAAAACTTGCAATGATGGCTTAAAAACTCTAAATATAGGTGATACTTGACAATGCATACATAAAAGTTAAAAGTAATTTCAGGATTTTAACTTCAGCATAAATTTGTTACCTTTAGCACTGCCATGAGCATTGTAAGCAGAGCATAAGAACCTATACCACCAGAGTATACCTACATACTTTGAAGAATTCATAAATCAGCTAGACCGAAATATAAGGGTGAAAAGGGTTGAACACATAACTCCACCAGAGTAAACTATTAGAAGATCAGTGCACAGACACCTCATTAAGTTCTCTCTGTTGCAAGAACACTTTTAAGATTAAAGACAATGGTCGTAAGGCAGGCCATTTATACACTGCATCCTGAAAAGAAAACAAAGACGCCACATTCTCAGGATCAACAACTTCGGGAGTCTAATTCACACAATCTAGCAAAAGCACAGTGCAAATTATACCATCTAACCTCTGTTAAGAGGATTAGTAACAGTTCATTGCAGAAAAGCAGCAATCAAGAACTAAATACTAGACCAAGGGAAGAAAGATAACAAACCTTAATAAATTCAGCAGCTTTTGGTCCATTATCCACATCAAAACTGTGATCAGGATGAAATAATTAATCACTTCTCAAAGCAGATTATACTGGAAAACAGAGTTTTCAAACTGAAATCATACCTATCATACAAAAAAAAAAAATCCAAATAATTTGGTAATAATAGCATATAATGAGAATAGAGCATCTCCAACTCATTCAAGAGTAGTGAAACATAATTTTCAAAGGGTAAGCTTAAACATTCATTTGTTGTGCTTCACATTGAGCCTCCCATAACTTTAATTCTCAAGACATATATGAATTCCTTGTTTGTTTGTTTTTTTCCCTGAAAGATTAGTATTGTGAATTTGTAAATTATAAACTGAAAATCAATCTAATAAGTCTCTCATTGTCTTGTGTTGCATTTCATGTTAATAGTTGTGAGTGACAGCTATTGAAAGACAAACAAGTCCAACAAATCCAACAAGGATATTTTATAAAATTAATTCAACAAATCCAACAACATGAACAACCTTCTTTAGCCTTTGGATATCTGTACACATGCAATAATTTTAAATGGTTTAATAAAAAATACTTCCTTACTTGGAAGTGCAGGGTCACCAAGGATATATTATAAAAAATGACTAATGGCTTAACGTAAAGCTTTATCAGTGGCCAGACAGTGATTAGTATAACACATGCACAAAAAATTTTAATAGATGCCCCTTGGTTCTTCCAATTCCTGCCTCTTTATTTCTTCAAAATGCATATTAATGTTTCAAAAGTATTGATAAGCATAAATAGATGGTAAATACTTTACTAAATGAAACAAAGTAAGAAACATAAAAATCAACATTTTCAAGGAAAAAATCATAGCAAGATGAGTATCAAAACCAACAATTATTTGCACCTTCAAGCAAAAACATCATCAAGTCAACAAAATGTTCAACTAAGGATGAAGATTAGTAAGTCTAAATAGGTAAATTACTTCAATCAATGACAGTGAAGCAAGCAACAAGTATAACGAACATGACTAAAACAGAGGCCAACCTTATATCAAATGAAACGCCACTTCGTTTTTCTATGAATTTGATAATTGGCACACGAGCCTTTGCAATCACCTGAAACAAACCAAGAAGGCACATAAGATCATCTCTCATTGCATAGGAATATTTTGTCACCCAAGGGATGCGCACCTGTATTTTCTTTGCAATGCCCTTTTGAGAGAGTGCTCTAGAGAGAGCCTGTAAACCAATTTGTGGGCTTTTTATACCTGACCGAAAAATCACCACCTACAATGAATAGAATGAGGCCAAATGCTTCAACCCGGTTGCTAGTTGTCAAAATAGGCAGTGCATTTTAAACAATTTCACATCATACTTACATCAATATCACTCGTTGGAAGATAAAGTCCTGTCTTGTATGAACCAAAAACTTCCACCTGTAAGGCAATAGCACCAACATTAACTCATTACGTCTCATGCATCTATTAAAATGAAACAACAAATAGATGTCAGTCACCTTGCATTTGGGCCATATATATCTGATAACATCAAAAACACATTCTACTGCAGCATTCCGTGCATCTTGTTCCTCAGGAGTAGGAGAAAGAAAATCACAGAAATCTACTATCTCTGCAATCCCCAACAACAAACGTAGAGCTTAAAAGCTTATTTGCCACAATGCATCAACAAAAGATAAATTTGCATGTTGCTAGTCATCCACTAGAAATGATACATCATGTCAGCAACCGTAAGCCTCTCTTCTTTCTAATCACAATATGTGAATAATGTTCAATGGTCATTAAAGAAGATCTTACAGCATGTTTCAGAAGAAACTGAATAATACATCAGAAATTATAAAAAAAAAATAAAAAATAAAAACCACATAAACAACTTTCTGCTTCTGCTATATGACCAGCCAAAACAAAAAGCCTCAAAAGAAGCCTTGAATAAGTCCACACTCCCTTTTCAAAGGAAGCTTTTCTTAAAAAATATATAATAATAATAACAATTCATTCAAATTTCTGCATGTAATATAGTTTTTGCTTGATTATCCACAAACACACACAATATAAGAGAAAAACATAATGACCCTCTTTATATAAATCGTGGTTTTATTGTGTTAAAGATAATGATCTATGCGCAAAAAGGTCAACAACTGAGCATTCAGCACGACAGCACCTTCTTACTACATTAGACACAGTTTGTTTCATATACAGGCAATCAAAACCAGCACAAAACAATCACGCCTGCTGTGAGCATGATTGTTTTTTTTGTTTGCCCCGCATTGGCACATACTCAATGAATGAATTTTAATGTACTTAATCAAGAACATTCTACTAAACTGCAGGCATTTATGTTTACAATTCTGCAACTCTCAAAATAAAATCTATCATCAAGACATAGTAATCGAGATATTAACATGTATTAATTAAATTTATTTTAAAAAATAATAATTACAATTAAAAAATTTACCTTTATGTAATTGTAGCATAGGACTTTTAAACCTACTATTCCCTCTAAACCAACTACTCTCCAAATTCATCTCCCAAACACTCTGTGCCGTGGCAGTTTCTGCCTTGGATTTTCGAGCAGATTGTGTCTTCAACTCAGTCGACACACTCGGCGTCTTAGGCTCAGCTTCATCTCCTCCTCCTGCTTCTTCTTCACCGGCGGCAACATCAAGAGAGAAGAAATCAGGTGCAGCAGAATCTACAGCGGCGCAATTAAGAGTCGAAAGAGAAATCTCGTTGCGAAAAACAGAGTAGGGATTGAAATGGTCGGACGTCGGCGGAGATTGGTCGGGAGTTGTGGCGATAGCAGTGGTGAGTGGAGATAGGGCTTGGTAGAGAGGAATTGGAGAGTGGGTTGGGGAATCCATTGGAAAGAATTGTGAAAGTGAAAGGTTAACTGAATTAGAAAAGTAGAGAGGAGGTAATGCTATGTTATGGAGGTAGGTTTTTTGTCTGTTTAGTTTGAAGGAAACAGAAGGAAAGATGAAAAGGGAAAAAAATTCTGAAATTGCAGCTAATAAGGGATTTACTATTGTTATTATATTAGGTGTAGGGTTTATTGAAAAAAGGGCTGAACTAAACAACAACATGGGCAGCTTTCTAGCATTATGTTATGGTGTCATGTTTTTCAAGTTTTCTTGATTAGGGTTTCCGTTTGTTTTCCTTATTTGGTTGTAATAATTTTTTTAAAATTCTTATAATGAATTCCATATTTATTTTATTTTAAATAAAATGAAAATATTTTTAATTATTTAACCAAACAAAATCTATATCTTTATCTCTATTTATATTCTATATTTAAATGATGTTTATATATTAAATGATGAGCTTCTAATTCTTTTTTTTTTTTTTAGTATTTTATCATTTTACCTTATATGTCAAATTTTAAAAATTCATAATATTTGTCTATAAAAAATATATCAAAAATTATTATGATATAACAAGTCGTGAATCTGTATTTTGCACGGACTAATTTTAATAAATTAAAAGGTACAAATTAATCAAATGTAAAAGTGTGAGCACTTATAATTTTTAATATTATTTTTAATTATTGAATAAATAAAATAAAATAAATATAGAAAATGAGAGATAAAGTGCATATTTTTTACTTTTTATGTTAAAAAGAAGAAAATTGTTTTTATTTGAATAAAAGAGGATGTTTAAGTTAAAATAAAAGACATATGCTTTTATGAAAAAGGATAAGTAATGTTTAAAATATGATAGAATTGGTGTGTTTTATATCAAACATGTGAATTTTAATAAAAATAGATGTTTTAATATTTTTATGAAAAAATATTATGAATTTTAATAATTTAACACATAAACTTTTAGCAGTGAATACTGAGTTATAAAGAGCGAAACTTGTCAAATTTTTGATATAATGAATTTGGAGATCAGCATTTAATGAAGAGGAAATTTCAAAAAATGGTCTGTTTGACCAGACCTCTTTCTTTCATAGTCTAGTTGTTTTTATTTTTTCAAAACTGATTTTCGCGTTTTCAATTTTGGTCTACGTTTCTTTTATCTTTCAAAAATAACTTTCTCAACGTTTTGCATGTTTTTTTTTTCTTTATAGCAGGCTCCACGTGTTTAAGTAACCATCTGATGGTTTCTCCATCAAATTTATGGCTGATCTGTCTTGTCGTTGAAGCAGGTCCGATGAGATCGAAACACCATCAATCTGATGAAGCAACTCCGATGAGATCGAAACACCACCGATCTGGTGAAGCAGCTCTGATAAGATTGAAACACCACCGATCGCATCTCATGCAATACTCACCGATCTCTCACCTCCTCCTACTCGTTTTCTTTTTTACTTTGTCATCGTCGTCTTCTTCTTCTTCTTCTCATCTCTCGCTCTCATAGGCTATAAAAAACACCGAAGCAGCAACAGCTATAGCTTCTCTATTGAAGAACAAGAACAAGAAGAGCAGCTTACAATGCAGCAACAGGTCAGCTAATATATTCTTCTTCTTCTTCATTTATTTTAATGGAACTATAATTTGTTTTGAAACTAATGTGCAGTTGTAATTTTTTGTTTGGAAAAAAAATGATAGACGAGAACTGTACAAGCGAAGCATTTATCAGATCTAGCAAGTGAAAGAGAGATTCACGAGTTCTCCTCCTTTTTCGGTGAAATCGAACACATCCACATCGTTTGGTGTGTTTTTATTTCTGCTTTTTGTTTGTTTCCTCAGAAAATGTACCAAAAACATTCATATTCTCAACTAATTGTTTCCTTTTTTTATGTGTCCTTGCATTATTGTAGTTTTTGTGTTTTTTTTTTAAATTATCTAAATTTTTTTATGCAATTCCTGTTCTGTCTATTCTTTTCTTCTAAACAGCTATTTATGGTGAGTACTTTACAATGAAACTGGACGCGAATGCGGTCTGAAGGAGGAAGAATAATGAAGTGAGTGGTTTGTATTTCATTTTATGTACCTTTTCTTTATCTCA
>CATIWK010131634.1:0-17208 GCA_949634005.1 Mallotus japonicus | reverse complement strand
GATTGCATAACTAGAGCAGCATGATCTGCATTGGTTTACAGCCCCATCGTTTCGGGTCAGGGATGCATTTATTGACTGTATTTATAGTGACTGAACAGCTCACTGTACCTGTTGCTGGTGAAGAGAACGGGCACGGGAAATATAGTATAGTAGAAAGTTTTTGCTTTTGCTTTGTTAGAAAAATCTGAGAGAACATGATGCCCATCCACTTTCAACATTTTACTGTGTTTACATTGCCACTTATAAATGTTATGGTTACAAAATAATATTCAAAGTTACTATTAACATAATAATAATAATAATAATAATAATAGATTGAAGATGAAGGATTTGATACTTACTCTTTTCTTTTAGATAAGGATTTAAGACTTACTCTCAATCCTTTTTAGTTTTCTTTTGTTATTAACTAGTGTTTTTGTCTAGATCTATAGATTTACATATTGACTTTGTTTAAAGATGAATGAGCTCCCCATCAAGCAAAGAAAAAAAATCTTGAAAGGAAACTCAAAATTCACAGCTTTAGAACATCAGAAAGAAAAATCACCAAGCAAGAACTTGGTAGGAATATGTTTCGGGAGATGCTCAGGTGACCTTTGGTTGGCTGCTTAATCATGGCTAAGGAGAAGGAGGTGCAGGTCTGGTGGTGGTTAGCAGTTGGGTAGAATGTTGATCTAGATCAGGTTTTTTTTTTTTTGTTTTTATTTTTAGCTTATCTGATTAGTTCTTGATAAAACTAATTTTTTCACTCCAGATACTTAGTCATGCAAAAATTTATTCATTTGTTTGAGTTTTTTCATGACCATAAAAGAGACTATTCAGGATGCAGTCCCATCAAGGTTCAGGAGTTAAGGTTGTTCATAACTTTATTTTGTTATGATTTTGGCTGATTTGGGATACCAAGAAGTCTTTGTAATGGTTTTCCCCTTTATTGCACTCTTGTTAAGTTTGCTAATGATATTTCCATTGACCAAAAATAATAATAAAAATAATAGAATATTATTTTTATATATCATTATTATTTTTTGTATAATTATTTTTGGCATTTACTAACTACAAAAACTTCAACTAACAGTGATTGAATCTCGTAAAGCATTCTCTCTCAAGTTTTATTATCTAATTCTCAATGCACGACAAATGAACTTTGAGACATTAATTAAAATAAATTTAATTTTTTATCGACAATTGTTATAATCAGTTGATAGTAAATATTTTCTTACTTAAATCACGTTTTGAATTCGAATTATGGTGTATTATAAGCCACAATTATCCAGAGTAATTTACATATTCATACAATTTTTTTTGTCACCTAATCAACGAACTTAATTTTCATAGCTGCGCAACTCACAACCATGCGTATATATACATATAATTTTCAATTTTCCGGTTTAGTTTCTTGATTTTTTTTTATCATTAATATTTTGAACTAATATTAACCAAAAATATTTTTAACTTACAGGAAATGTATACGGAAATTAATGTGAGCATTAATTCTCAACATATCTCAGTCACCTAATCGATCTGTTTTTTTATGATTATACATAAATTTTACTGTTGGTGGGTATTATACGTATCTGATAATTTGCCAGTACATTTGATTGAGATAAGAGAGAGCCTATATTAGGCAAGTGGGGTTCATTCATTTATTGTTTTATTATCTAATTCATTTAGTAAAATTGTACTTTTTTTTTCAAAATATTCTAATATAAATTATTATTGAAATACATGAGTATATCTGAAGATAAAGTATCCATACACAAAAAGAAAGTATTTATAAATATTTTTACGTCAGTGTAATAAATCATTTTTTTTTACTTTAAACTTATCTATAAGTTTTGGTTTGTTCAACTTCTAATAAACAAATTTCAAATCCTTATGGTTGAAATGGAAAAAATTTATTAACTTTGAGATTTTCATCGAAAAATTGTGCTATAGTTGAATGCTATTTGATTTAAATATAAAAATTTAAATGACATATAATTAGATATTATTTTAAATATTAGTTAACTGACTTATAAAATTTATTTTAAATTATTATTATGATTACAGATTCATATAATTTTATAAAAAATTAATTTAAATTCAAAATTTTAATTAAATTGTAAAAAAATCAAATTAAATTTGTTTAAATTTTAACATTAATAAAATAAAAGTGGATCCTACTGGGTTGAGATCCTTCCATCCAGCAAACTTCTCGGGCTGCTTCAGGAGAAAAACGTACGTGGGATGGACCATATATCTATCTGTGGGCCTAGTCCCGATCGGGCTAGTTCATGGTGACGCACGATGCATATGCTCAACTCCTAAACTGGAAGAAAACAAGAAAAGTATTCACAAAAAAAAAAAAAAAAGTAAGTAGCAGAAGACTTTTTTAACTCAGCCAATTACAGTAGCAGAGACTCAGAGAGTATTTTAAAGAACCACCCAAATGCACACTGAAGAGCATAACACAGAAGCAGAAATGGATTGGTTGGTGTCCATGCCAAAGGTTGAATTACATGCCCACCTCAATGGCTCCATCAGAGACTCCACACTTCTGTAAATTTTCTTTTCTTTTGCTCATTACATCTTTTCTTGGTAGTGGAAATCTTTGACCATGTTGTTTGTTTGTGTTAGAGATGGAGAAATTATATTTTTAATAGTTAATTGTCATGTTTCGTTTTAGAAGTAGTTGAAAGGAGAAAGGAATTGTTGGGAAGTGTTTAATTTTAAGATTTTATTGTTCATTTCTGTGCTTTGAGTTATGCAAAGTTTGATTCTTTATTTACAGGGAACTTGCCAGAGTTTTGGGTGAAAAGGGTGTTATTGTTTTCTCAGAAGTGGAACATGTTATCCTGAAAAGTATGTTTCTGCTTCTCTTTTCCTTCTTGTCGTTCTGGTTGGTTGTTGAAAAAAAGAAAGTGTATAATAGGTATCCAATCCAATTAACCTAAGTCATTAATTGGTTAATTGGGCTAGTTGCAAGTAGTTAGCTATACTAAGTTGAGATGTGATTGTCCATAAACTTTAAAAAAAATGTTGAAGCAAAGAAACACACTTTTGGTCTGAAGGTGTAATTCTCCTTTTAATTACCTGTTGACTTGAAGTTTTCCTTCTTAGTTTTTTTCTCTTTCTTGATATGGCACTATTATTCTTCTTTTTATCAGACGATCGTTCTTTGGTTGAAGTATTCAAGTTGTTTGATCTGATCCACATTCTTACCACTGATCATGAAACTGTTACAAGGATAACAAAAGAAGTATGATAACTTGCATATTCTTTTAGATCTCTCTTAGTCCATTGCTGTTTCTGAAGTGATTCTTCAACGCTTAACAGGTAGTAGAAGATTTTGCTTCTGAGAATGTTGTGTATTTGGAATTAAGGACAACTCCAAAGGTACACTTGCATTAGCTGTGGAGTGTTTGTTTTTTTCATAGTCAGTTAAAACGGTTACTTAGTTTGTATTGATATAGGAATTTGTGGGTTTCATATAATCCAGAAAAATGATTCTAAAGGAATGAGCAAACGCTCTTACATGGAGGCAGTGATCAAAGGTTTAAGGGCTGTGACTGGAGTTGAGGTGGATTTTGCTCCTAATAATTTGGAAACTACAGTCGCCATGAATTCAATTTCTATGAATGGTTCTTGTTGTAGAACTACAAGGAGAAAGATATATGTTAGACTTCTTCTCAGCATTGACCGTCGTGAGACCACCGAAACTGCAATGGAAACTGTATGTTAGGAAAACTGTGTGGGTGTTTTTCAGCACATACATAAGCTGTGAACAGAATAATGCTTCTAATTTTTCTACTTTATCATTTGTAGGTTAAGCTTGCCTTGGAATTGAGAGATTTAGGTGTAGTTGGCATTGACCTTTCTGGAAATCCCATTGTGGGTGAATGGTACTGGCTTGCTTCAATAGTTCTTTGTTAGTAGATAATGTTGGTTTCTTGATCTGTTTTAGAGGTATTATTATTTTAAAGCCTCATTTTATTTGAACAGGATCACATTCTTACCAGCATTAAAATTTGCCCAGGAGCAAGGTCTCTATATAACGCTTCACTGTGGAGAGGTGAGCTTATTTGATAAGCAATTTCTTATGTTTCATGATTTTGTACTTATTTGCCCGTGAAATTACACTTAATGGTTTATTTTCATAACCTAGTGCTTGTAGGTTCCTAATCGTGAGGAGGAGATCCAAATGATGCTTGACTTTCTCCCCCACAGAATTGGGCACGCATGCTGCTTTAAAGAGGAAGACTGGATAAAGCTCAAATCATCTAAAATCCCAGTTAATATCTACATTCATTCACTTATTTGGGAATAACCTTCACTAGTACATGTCAGTAAAGTAAAACATCTTACAACTTCCATGAGATGGGATGGTTTGGACTTATTGAGAATGTTTATCACAACTTCTTTATGGTATTCGATTAGACTTTGTTCGCTGAACATTGTGGAACTCTTATAGGTTTAATTGAAAAGATCCAAGAATGGCCATTTGATTGTTCTTCTGTATTCTTTTGTTGCTGACTACAAAAGTTATGTTTAATTCCACCAGTCTAGAGTGCGCTACCTCCCATCTTTTCATATTTGATGGCTCTTTAGTTAATTGCAATAGTTTTTGAATTTTGGTTGTACATTTATTTCCCTGGCTAATACCTTTTCCCTTTTTCTTTTTGCATTTATATAATTTTTTGCAGGTTGAGATTTGTTTGACATCCAACATCATGACTCAATCAGTTTCTTCACTAGACATTCATCATTTTGGTTAGTCTTCTTTTTCATCAGATTGTTTAGACTTCACTTGAAAGCTAGATGCCCAAATCGGTACCTTTTCACTTGAGAATCCTCTTGAAGAAGCCTGCAAACCTCTTTTTTTTCCAGTGATGATGCCATTTGCATCTCTTTGTCACTGATACTTTGTTGTGGCTTTTGTGATGCAGCTGATCTGTATAATGCAAAACATCCTATAATACTATGCACTGATGATTCTGGAGTTTTCTCCACCAGTGTTTCTAAAGAGTATAGTCTGGCTTCATCTGCATTTGGTACGCATGCTATTCATTATGGATCTATAACACACATTAAATCGAAATAGACTATCATCACTAACCATATATATTTCCATATTGCAAAAGGTCTCGGAAAAATGGAAATGTTTCAGCTAGCACGAAATGGGATCAAGTTCATTTTTGCTGGTGATACGGTGAAGCAAGACCTGGAAAAGATTTTTAATTCCACTGCCAAGGAGCTAGACCTATGAATATGATCAGGCTCAGGCAGCATATTTACCCTCCAGTTAGTGAAGCTATTAGCCTCATTTGAGCTTCAGTATCCATTATCTGAAAACCAATTGTTCACATATGTTTGAACTTGCAGATTGCTTAGTTAATGATCCATTCATCCTGCATGATGCAATTACATCATTGAAACTTGAAAGTCTACTGGATATAGTTATATAACTATATGTTCTCTACAATAAAATACAAAGCGTGTGTGGATGAATGTCATATATATATATTCCACTTTAATCACTACTCTAATTCCTCATGTGCATATTCAAATTTTAGTATTGTCGATTTGAAAATTTATTTAGTGCATCAATATTTAGATTATATGATCTTTCAATCAATTTAAAAAAAAAAAAGTTCACAAATTCATTTGGTAAAGATCCAAAAGATATGATTGTTGACGTTGCAAACAATGATACCAAGAAAAGAAAATTACAAAACATTTTATGAAATTGACGGGCCACCAACAAAATGATTAAAAATCCTAGTTTTTGTTTGTCAGACGAGACATACCAACCAAAATTTTGCATCACGAAATTTCTAAAAAAAAAAAAAAAAAAGAAAAAAACAAAACAGCGTCGTTTTTACTGAGATTTTATTTTTTCCAAAACGACACCGCAACGTACCACCTTTAGTCGGCGTCGGCGAGGAGAATTCAAGAAATCACCAAACCAAAAAAACCAGCAGCGAACCATATCTCAGACTCTCAGTTCATTTCCGTTTCTTAATTCTCTTTCTCTGTCTCAGCGAACTCCCGCCATTATTCCAAAAACCCTAAATTCTGCACAATTTCACCTTCTTTTTCCCAAATCTAAATCTGAAAAATCAATGTTTTCTCGTAAGAACTAATCAACATTTCTTATCACTCCATGATGATGATCATGACCAATCGCTAACCGTCAAAGATCAAGAATTTTTTTAACACTTCTTATAATTCTCAAACAATGTCTTGGGGATTAGGCTGGAAACGGCCGTCGGAGATCTTCCGTTTAACTTTAAATTACGGAACTGAAGAATCAGAAGACGATCATAATCGCACATCAACGTCGTCATCAGGATCGGGATCAGGATCATTCTCCTCGTCTTCTCCGATATCATCCGCATCTCAACAGCATGATCAGAATCCTGGATTAAGGATTGATTTAGATTGGACTGCTGCTGAGGATGAAGATCAGGTTGCTTTGAAATTACAGTCGCAGGTGATGGTGGCGTTGCCTTTGCCGCAGGATTGCGTGACGGTGGATTTGAATGTTAATGAGAGTGAAAATGTAGAGGTGGGAATGAAGGTTGTGAAGAGGAGAGAGCAGTTGAGAGGGATGATATTGACTAAGGCAGGAACTGGTCAACAAAGTGATGGAGTTGGGATTTTGACTAGGTTGCTGAGGTCTAATTTGGTTCCAGATGGTGTTGGTGATGCGTTTGCTTCGGGTTGTGGCGAGCATTGGCGTAATGTCACCTTGCTTAGCCTCTGTGGTTGTGGTTTATCGGTGAGGCTTTCTTTTTTTTTTTAATCTTTCAGTTCTGTTTTGGTGCATATTAAAGAATTGTTTTTGGAATAAATATGTGCAAGAGTTTTAATTGAGCTGAATTGAATTCTTTCAAAATAATATAAATCTTGGCATTATTTAATTTTTATCAGACGCTTTCTTTTCTAAATTCTTGCATTTTTAGACTTCCCAAAAGCGATGATACTGTAGATTCTTGTATTATGTTTGGTGCATGCTACAAATGTAAAGATGTATTAAGCTGGGTGTATTGATCAGACTTGTGGTTTATATGAACAGGTATTGCCAGCTGAGTTAATTGGATTGCCATTACTTGAGAAGCTTTATCTTGAAAATAATAGGCTTTCAGTTTTGCCACCAGAGCTTGGTGAACTAAAAACTTTGAAAGTTCTCAGTGTGGATTACAATACACTAGTTTCAGTTCCTGGTAAGAATTGCACTGCATATTAATTGCCTTTTTATGATATTTTTGCAGTTTGTTCAGTTGTGTGATGTTGTTTGAAATTGTAAGCAGTTGAACTGAGGCAGTGTGTGGGACTGGTGGAATTGTCACTGGAGCACAACAAACTTGTCCGACCTCTTCTTGATTTCAGGTTATTTTATCAACAAATTAATCTATCCTTATTACACTTTTCTGGTTTGATAAAGCATGTAAACACTAGAATTTTTCTTTGGGTCTGTTGTTTATCTCCAGTTGAATGGCAGGGCTATGGCTGAATTACAAATTCTCAGGCTATTTGGTAATCCTCTGGAGTTCCTCCCTGAAATTCTCCCGCTACACAAACTTCGACACCTGTCTCTTGCTAATATCAGGATTGTAGCTGACGAAAATTTAAGATCAGTGAATGTACAGATAGAGGTAGTAATCATACAGTGGTCATTATTTCTGAAGCTATTATGTTCTCTTTCGTCAGTTAATTTTTGTTCATTGGCTTTTGTAGATGGAGAACAGTTCTTATTTTGGTGCATCTAGACACAAATTGAGTGCCTTCTTCTCTCTAATATTCCGTTTCTCTTCATGTCATCACCCATTGCTGGCATCTGCACTGGCAAAGATAATGCAAGACCAAGGAAATCGCATTGTTGTTGGTAAAGATGAGAATGCAGTTCGGCAGCTTATTAGCATGATAAGCAGTGACAATCAACATGTGGTATGTTGGCAATCCTTTCATTCATTAAACAGAACTGTTTCTTTATCTCTCAGTTTGGGCACTTTCCTTAGCGTTCTGAATTCTGGCAGGTGGAACAAGCATGCTCTGCTTTGTCCTCTCTTTCTGGAGATGTTTCTGTTGCAATGCAGTTAATGAAATGCGACATAATGCAACCAATTGAATCAGTGCTGAAATCAGTTGCACAGGAAGAAGTAATTTCTGTGCTGCAAGTTGTGGCCACCTTGGCCTTTGCATCTGATACTGTAGCTCAAAAGATGTTGACCAGGGATATGTTGAAATCATTAAAAATGTTATGTGCCCATAAAAATCGAGAGGTGAGTTCCCCTCTCCCTGGTATTATTACAACGTTTTTGTATTCTTGAACCATGTAAAATTAATTTAACTTTTATTCAGGTGCAAAGGTTAGCTTTATTAGCTGTTGGAAACTTGGCCTTTTGCCTGGAGAATCGCCGTATCTTGGTCACCTCTGAAAGTCTACGGGATCTTTTGTTGCGGTTGACAGTTACATCTGAGCCACGTGTGAATAAAGCAGCAGCTCGTGCTTTGGCAATTCTTGGTTTGTTTCTTGAATTGAACTTTTTGCTGTATTTTGAGATTGTTTGGTCTGTTAATATATTCAAGGTTTTTTCCATTTTGTTACACTCTAGGAGAAAATGAAAATTTGCGGCGTGCAATAAGAGGAAGGCAAGTAGCAAAGCAAGGCTTGCGCATACTTGCAATGGATGGAGGTGGAATGAAAGGTCTTGCAACTGTGCAGATCCTTAAAGCAATTGAAAAGGGAACCGGAAAGCGTATACATGAATTGTTTGACCTTATATGTGGCACCTCAACGGGTGGGATGCTGGCAGTTGCTCTTGGTATCAAGCTGATGACCTTGGGTCAATGCGAAGAAATATATAAAAATCTTGGTGTGTATTCCAAAAGATTACATTTCACTATGTTTTTTCTTATACAATTTATTTATCCCTATTTCAAAAATGTTCTTTAGGAAAACTTGTCTTTGCTGAACCCACGCCAAAGGACAATGAAGCTGCTAGTTGGAGAGAGAAGTTGGATCAGCTTTACAAAAGTTCATCGCAAAGTTTTAGAGTCGTGGTACATGGATCTAAAGTATGGATTTTGCCTTAATTATATTTTCTTATTGATGCCTGAGGTTCTTTCATAACAGCAAAAACGCGTGTGCACAAACACATGCATGTAATGGGTAAATTTTCTATTGAATGCATGAAATTGATCATGGAAAGAACATATTTTGCAGAAGACTTGAGGATGTTACTAATTTTTGTATGTTATTCATTTGGCAAAAAGCAGAGTACATTAATATATTTGGTTACCATTTGATGTTGTTAATGCTATCGTTATACCTGTTCAACTATTGTCTGTGTTATAATATCTAGTCAATTCTACTATATGCCCCTTACCTAGTAGACTGGAAACAGAACGCCATAATGTATTGTCTTGCAGCACAGTGCAGATCAGTTTGAAAGGTTGTTAAAAGAAATGTGTGCTGATGAGGATGGAGACTTATTGATAGAATCAGCGGTGAAAAACATTCCTAAAGTTTTTGTTGTGTCAACTTTAGTCAGTGTGACACCAGCTCAACCTTATGTGTTTCGCAATTATCAGGTCTGATGCTTAGAATCCCTTTTTGCATTCAATATGATTATTTGTGCAGCTATAGAATTTTATTCTATTGTAAAAATGAATTAATTGTATCAAGTGTGATGATTGTTCGTGGTGGTTTGCTAATTTTCTTTAACAAATTTTGGTTTCAATATACAGTATCCTGCTGGAACACCTGAAGTGCCCTTGGCAAATTCAGAAGGTTTGGGGGTCACTGTGTTAGGATCCCCCACTGTTGGTGCTCAAGTTGGCTACAAGCGCAGTGCTTTTATTGGGAGTTGTAAGCATAATGTATGGAAAGCTATTAGAGCCTCATCTGCTGCCCCATATTATCTTGATGACTTCTCAGATGGTACTCTATTAGCTTGACCTTCATGTTTGATTCCCCTTGTCCAGGCTCCATAGGTTCTAACGGCATAGTGAGCTGACAAATCATTTCATTATGTAGATGTGAACCGATGGCAAGATGGTGCTATAGTGGCAAACAATCCTACCATCTTTGCCATAAGGGAAGCACAACTTCTATGGCCCGATACGAAAATTGACTGCTTGGTTTCAATTGGCTGTGGTTCTGTTCCAACCAAGGTGATTATCTCTCTCTTCCCATGCTTTTTCCCTTCAGAGTTTTCATTTATTCTTTCTCAGTATTTGGCTTTGATCAGTTTTAGCCTGTGACAAATTAGGTGTTTACCAGTCATCTCATTGTACTTTATTAGCTATTTGGTTCCATTGAAATTAATGTTCTAACTTATAAGTTGTAGATATTCATGTTGTACAAAAGAAAACAATCTTAGTGTCACAAACCTTTGACGATTTCAGTAATGCAAAGCTCTGAATTTGGGGATTTGGATGGCACTTAAATAGCATCAAAGTGGTTGATATAGCATTGAGCGATTAACTTTTGAAACTAACTAATGTCCTTCTTAGGGGATTGTTTTTATTTCACTATGGAGTGCTGGCAATCTTGAAAACTTTTTTGCATTTTTGGTAGTCATATCATATTGTAAGCTGAAGAATACTAATCCTACCTAACTAGCCTTCCAAGACAAGGCTGTTCTATGATGCTTCTTTCATTTTTGCATGACAGAGTGATTCCTGCTTTAGGCAACCATGTGATGCTACTTTTGATAATTGTCTTGAGAATGTATCAAGAACATTGAGAGGAAACTTAAGTTAGAACAGTTCAATTCAAATTTTTTTCACTTTTTTTTCCTAATTGTTACATTATTTTATTATTCAGATTCATATTTCTGATGTAGGTGAGAAAAGGCGGGTGGCGTTATCTGGACACAGGGCAAGTTTTGATTGAGAGCGCATGCTCAGTGGACCGAGTGGAGGAAGCTTTGAGCACACTGTTGCCCATGCTTCCTGAAATACAATATTATCGTTTTAATCCAGGTACATGAAATGTTGAGTTTTTGGAGCTATTCATTCTTTACAAGGGCATGAAACAGATATTATCCTTCAAGGGTGCTCTAATAATTTCCCTTAATCTTTTTCAAATTTTCAATGCTTTTCTTTTCATCCTTGGAAATTTTATTTAATTACTGGTTTAACTGGAAGGATTTTTAGTTCTCAATTTTTGTCCTACATTTCACAATGCAGTTGATGAACGTTGTGATATGGAGCTGGATGAAACTGATCCAGCAGTCTGGTTGAAGTTGGAAGCTGCTGTTGATGAATATATCCAAACTAATCCAGAAGCATTTAAGAATGTTTGTGAGAGACTGCTCTTGCCCTATCAACATGATGATAAATTCTCAGAGAATTTAAAAAATCTTCAATTCCTCAAGGCAAAGGTAGCAAATTCAGGTATTATTACTTCTATTCTCATAAACTTTTTAAAAGGTTTCCATTTTCTGAATACTGCTTTGGCTGAACCTGAAATTCTTTTGGCTTGCTACTATGTAAGATGGGAATAGTCCCTCTTTAGGTTGGAGGCGTAATGTGCTACTTGTTGAAGCTTTGCATAGTCCTGATTCAGGAAGGGTTATGCACCATGCACGGTCACTTGAATCATTTTGTGCCCGTAATGGAATTAGACTATCTCTTATGCTTGGAGCATCGGGAATTGCAAAGACAGTTCCAGCAACAACATTCCCTTCACCATTTACATCACCTCTAATTACTGGAAGCTTCCCATCAAGCCCGCTTCTTTTCAGTCCTGATCTTGGCCCGCATAGATTGGGCCGAATAGACATGGTCCCACCTTTAAGCTTGGATGGAGGTCAATCTGTAAAGAATGCTGCATCACCGCCTAGGTCTCCATCAACCCGCAGACAGTTGTCTTTACCTGTTCGGTCATTGCATGAAAAGTTACAGAATGCTCCACAAGTGGGAATTGTACATTTAGCCCTTCAGAATGACTCAGTTGGTTCAATATTAAGGTGAGCATGCTTCTTTCTCCATTGGATTTTTTTATTTTTTTTCTTTTGATACGAGTCTATGGCCTTGACTTGCTTTACGCCTATTTCTTTAGTTGGCAGAATGATGTATTTGTTGTTGCCGAACCTGGAGATCTTGCTGATAAATTTCTCCAAAGTGTAAAAATTAGTTTATTATCAATGATGCAAAGTCATCGGAGGAAGGTTCCATCTGTTCTTGCTAATATTTCAAGTGTTTCTGATCTCGTTCGATATAGACCTTACTTCCAAGTTGGAAATGTCGTCCATCGTTATATTGGAAGACAGACACAGGTTTGTGTCGATTACGCCTTCCTTCTGTCTGAATGATTTGTGTTGTTATTGAAGGGAATTGTGATTGATCATTGCATTGTTTGTTGACTCTCTGAAGGTTATGGAAGATGACCAAGAAATTGGGGCTTATATGTTTCGCAGAACAGTTCCTTCTATGCATTTAACACCTGAAGATGTTCGCTGGATGGTATGTGGTTGGCATTAATTTGATCTGCTGGTTTCTCTAAATTTTATGTAGTTCTGGATAAAGAAATGTTTGATATTTGATCAAACTTTTCACTAGCTTTTCATAGTTTCAATTTTCATACTCGAGTAAGGTTACAGAATTGATTTTTTTTTCTTAGCATCTTTTAGTACATTTCCGAAACTAGTCGACCATATGATGTTATGATTGAAATCTTTTCCTTGTATTACGGAAATCAATGAATCATAAAAATCAATTCCCACTGATGTTTTGCTTGGTGGATTTTTTTTTCTCCTGCTTGTTGACTTCTCATTTTTTGGCTGCTTTTTCTTGTACGACTCCAGGTTGGTGATTGGAGGGACAGGATCATAATTTGCACCGGGACATATGGGCCTATTCCAACATTAATCAAGGCCTTTTTGGATTCTGGTGCAAAAGCTGTTATATGCCCTTCTGCAGATCCACTAGATATCCCATTGACATCAGCCCATGGCCAAGAGGAGTTCCATGTTATAGAGAATGGAAGGTTTGAGATTGGAGAGGAAGAGGCAGAGGAAGACGAGGCAGAGCCTGTGAGTCCGAGGAGTGATTGGGAAGATAGTGACCTTGAGAAGAATGGGGAGGGTTCTGCGGGTTTTAGGGATGATGAAGAAGAGGAACTATCACAGTTTGTCTGTCATTTATATGATTCTTTGTTTCAAGAAGGGGCAAGAGTAGATGCGGCTCTACAGAATGCGCTTGCTTCTCATCGGAGGCTGAGGTATTCTTGTCATCTTTCAAGTACAAAATAAAATAACAAAGTAAAATATAATTACACAAAAACATTCCGAGTTTATGATGAATAAACTAGAGAAAAAAGGGAGAGAATATTTCCAATTTTGAGGCCAATGTAAAGAAATTACTGTGTTTGTTATTCATTACAGAGAACAAGTAAATAGCGCACACAACATGACAATTCTTTGAATAATATATACATCTATTATCTCATTTCTCTCGGGATAAAAGCGGAGTTGAATGAAGGTAATGCAAATATTTGCTGTTCTATTCTTTGAGTAAAACATTGGACCGATCGATATAAAAATCTACAATTAGTTGGATCGATCCTTAAGGAATTATAAAGGAATTGAGACTGAAATATTTTATGATTTTAGTAGGATTATTAATTAATAAGCATTCATTTAATAGCTAATTATTAAATATTTAATTCAAATGGAATAAAGAAGGATAAATGTAATATAAATGAAGAAATAAATAATAAAAATTAACTTTTTTGGTGTATGCCATTCTTGTTCATATAGAAAATCAACTTTCAGCAATGGAACATGACATAATGAATGTAAATTTGAAAAATATACAAGAAATCATGGAAAATTGAAATAATTGTATAGTGCAACACTAGGCTTCACACATGATCCAAATTCATCATAATTTAAAGCATGTTGTGGCTGTAGATGTTCCATGACTTTACTGCAATTTATGCCCCAGCTGATCAGGACTTACCAACTAATTAAAAATCCTGATGCTGTTTAGGATCAAGAGCGATCCAATTGTCACACCAGATTTGCCACGTTGTAGATTGTCAGGGAAAGAGATGCTTGTTTTCCTACTCTAATTATGACATTAAATTTGCATGTATTGTGGATAATCAAGCACCCATTGCTTTCATCAGCATAGCAGAAGCTTCAAAAATAATAATTAAGGAGCTGAATAATGTATTCCTTGACCCTTAAATCTCAAGGGAACTTGCTTTCAAGTGTATATAGTGTGCTGAACTTTATTCCCCTCAATGGCCCCAGCACCATGAATTCTTTTTTCAAAAAGAATCGCCTCCAATTGCTGAATGGGACCCTTTTAAGTTTTTTACAGAGCCTCCAACAGGATTGCTTAGGCAGCATAACCACTAATTACACTTAACTTGATAATCTATTCCACCCCTAGAACAGTGCTAGTAATTGTCTCAGTGATCTGTTCCGTTACAAAGTAAAGAAATGATTTCTGCCACTACCCAGATGGGGAAAACTGCTTATAATAGTGCAAAAGGAAGGACCCCCAATAATAAACTGAAAATTGTTAAGATATATATTGTAGTAAAGATTACAAAATATAATCCAGTTTAAATAGTTAATTATAAACATGAAAAAGCAACAACCAATGGCATAGTCAGAGGGTTTAAAAACAGATTAATCTTAGTTAAAAAATGCATAGGCTGTAATAGCTATCACAAGAAGAATATGATGAGTACGACTGTTCTTATATCAGACCCGTCAATTATGCAAAGTCTCATGCTGTCCGCTTTAATAAAGCAGTTCAATCAAAGCTTTAGAAACGCCAAACTTGAGGATAATGAGTTGCCTTCAACCATAAAGCTTAACTTTTCATTTAAATAAAAAGGAAAGGACTAGGGCCACAGCTTTCTTCAACCACAAGCCATGCCATTGCCTACCCTCCTTTCATCACTTAAAATCAACTGAAATATGCAGTATAAAGCCAGCTCTATAACTTCCAATTTGCCTGACAAAATGGCTGCAGCAACTGCTCCGGTCGCCATAGGAACTAGAGGCACTATAGGATCGCTGGTGAGGAAGGAAATTGATTACTTCACTAAGTTGGAGTTAGACAGATGTGTGAGCTCCAGGAAACCTCATCAGGCTCGGATATTTGATGTTGGTAATGGTTCCTGCAGCAGTGGACATCATTCGAGGTCTAGTTTCTGGTCTTTAAAACTCAGCTGGAAAAGGAAGAAGAGAAGAGGTAGCAGCGGTAATGGATTCTTTCCAAGCATCTGCTCTGCTGTTGAAGTTGCAGATACCAATCGCCTAAATGGGATTCCTGGATTCAACTACAGAATCTTGAATGATGATGCCAAGGACATGACTTTTTAGGCAACCTTGTAAAAGTGCCTAACATGGTCTCTGATCTCTTTAAGCTAGTAAACATGCGTCATGTGATCAGATGGGCCATGCTTCTGCTGTTACTTTTATTCTCACTTCAGGTCTATAAATTCAATGCTATTAGATTCTCTTGTCAGGAACTTTTTTTTTAATTTATTGGAGCTGTTTGTTCAAAGTAATGTTATCAGGATCTTAAGGGCAGATATCCTGATGCTTGCTAATGATTTTCACAGGTTTTATTGACACTGTTGAAAACCATTCTATCTGCCATAGAAACGTTTTAGTGCCTATCTTGCCAGGTTTTGATTTCCAGTTCAAAAAAAAAAAAAAAATCAGCAAGATCTTTGCACGAATAGGAGAAAAATATAATGATGAAATGTTTGGTTTGTAAAATGCTTGGATGTACAAAGAGTTACGATTTATTGTAATTTTTTTTTATGAACTGAATCATGTATTTTATGAATTACATGCATAGATTGAAAAGAAACACAATTGAAGAAATTTAACATCAAGACATTATTTACATAAATATAGAGTTTTTTATGTGATAAATTAATTTCTTTGGCTAATCTATGTTTTGGTATAGACATTTATGAATTTAGTAAAGAGTGCTACAGGTGGTATAGACATGCCTTGGACTACGTATGAACCTATTGGCAGCTTGTATTTAATACCAAAAACTGCAGATTTGTTTGGTGTCTGAAGTAGCTATTATGCTTCTGGGTTTCCTTGAAGTTTGCTTCTTTCACAGAGTTGACGAACCAATAGTGCTGCTTCCTGATCCACCACAATCACTTTACTCCACCTCAACCGTGGGTCTGGCAAGGAATTCAAGTGCAGTCACAACATCTGCCATCAAGGGTCGAACATCAGCTTCCTCTTGGAGACACATAGCTGCTATAGCAAAAGCTTGATACAGACTCTTAGCAGGATAGTTTCCTTCAAGCAATGGATCTGCCATTTCTGTAAATTTGCTTTTGTTTTTAAACAATGGTTCTGCCTGCAATATGGAAATCAGAATCAACCATCAGGTTCTGCATTCTTGGTTTTACTCATGAACAGACAACATTTGTAAAGATCATCAATGTACCCATTCAATTAGGTTCTGTTCTCCAGTTGGTCTTACAGTATCAATAACTCTCCTTCCTGAAAGTAGCTCTAGAAAAATAACCCCAAAACTATACACATAAGATTTCTTTGTCAGTTTACCCGCTCATTGATACTCCGGAGCACAGTAGCCACAGGTACCCATGACTCTTGTGGACACATAATCCATTTATCTTGTAACATTGGATCAGCAATCTTGATTAAATCAAGACTATCAATATCTAAACCAACACGATTATCATTTGGGTCATCAAAATGACGTGGAAAAAGAAGTAGTGACATTAGATTCTGGATCAAAGAAAGGAATTGGGTCATTGTAAATTACAGTACCGGGGCTAGAAGAAGGGACGGTGACATCACGTGTGAGGCCTATAGAACCATTCCGGAGATAGGAGTCACCAATAAGAGTGAGGTTCTCAGTTAGGGCCTTCTTCTCCGATGGGTTGGTTGTTCCATTTGATGCTCGTTCCAAATTAAGCATGCTGTTTATTCCATTTGATAACCACAAAATGCCGATTGTATCTTGACCGCAGCTGCCCACCGTCGTTGATTTTTGCTAACTTGACCGGAGGCGGCGATGCTTGTACTAGTAGCGAAGAAGAGAAGGGACAGAGAAAATGTATTGTTTGGAGACAGAGAAAAAGAGAAGCGAAGAAGAGAAGAAAGAGTGAGAAGTAAAGGCTCAATTTTTTTGTTAAAGAGGAAAGGAAACTGGAAAGATGAGATTTAAGTGAATTGAGGATCAGAAGAGCTTAGTTTA
>CATIWK010131630.1:0-11487 GCA_949634005.1 Mallotus japonicus | reverse complement strand
TCAGTTTCCTTTTCTTCTTCTTGATGCTATTTCCAAGGCCCAAGCTTTTCCTACTTCAGTCTGAAACTTCCCTGTAAAAATTTAAGCAAGACTTAATAATGGCAATAAGGTTGTGCTCTAACACAGAATTTAAACATAAACATTTTGTTAGTTTTCAATGCTAATTTTTGACATCAACTGGCTCAGACAAAAATTTTCAGTTTTTTCCCTTACAATAAATAAGATTTTTGCCCATCGGATGAAAAAGGAGCAGGCTTAGCCAAAGCTTTAAACACAAATGAATAATAGCCAATGATCCTATAATAAGCCTACTCAGATCAGAACTAAATAGTTTATCTCTGTTTCAGCTGATCTCCCAAAACTTTAAGTCTTTATTTCCTTCCTTTTCTTCCCTCGAATGAGACAATTGCACTGGAATGTCGTTAGCAAAAGATGAAGAGAGAAATAGACTACTTTTTGACGCATCTATACTAAGGCTGTTAGACACATTTGATCATATGGGACAAGCACAAAATGTTTCCATGCTTGAATCACAAAGTAATCAACAGGAAAGCATTGGACCACATGTTATCCAAAAAAAGAAAGCAAAAAATACATGTGTGCAATATATTCCCGAAGTCTTCTAACTGGAAAAGAAGTTCCCCCACAGCTTCTTCGCTCCTAAGTACACAATAAATTGACTCGAGTCAGAAATTTTCCGTTGCCTAACACTCCCATCCCATTATATTACATCAGCTGTGCTGACTCAAAAGTACAATGAGACCATGAACTAAGAACTGTCCCCATGAATCTCTGGTAATTCCTTTTCCCTCTATGTAAATAGGATAACAAAATTTTCCCTTGATAAAATATATTTCTCACATTGTTTTCCCCTCGCTTTCACCTCTTATTTCTCTTCCAAGCAGGGCATCAGATTACAACAGTCTGTATTTAACAGTTTATTCTATTTGTTTTCTCTAAATGAAGGAAAATTTGTTTTCTGGCGATGTTATTTTTGGCTTATTCTTCACATCTTTTCCGATGTAGCCAAAAAAAAAAAAGTATTGACAACATCATTTCAGCTGGACGAACAATTTGAAGATCGTCAAGAAAGTCTTTTCGACATTTAGCACAATATACAACCAAGGCACTTGAGCCCATGTCTCAAATTTGATTATATAGTGCTTCACTTCTCAAAATAATTTGCGCTTTAATCCTACAATTAGATTATCATATTCTCTAGTCCTATGTCTTAAATGGAAAGCTTCTTTAATTTTTACAAGAAACTTCATCTTAATCCCTAAGCTAGTAAGATTTTGAACACACACTGATTTGAAGTGTAAAATGAAAGACAGCTGAAGGACTACATAATTCTTCCATTTAAAAGAAAAGGGCCGAAGTATAATGAATTTGTGAAGTGGAAAAATCTACTTTAAGAAAAGCAAGGAGCCCAGAGCATATTTTATGAAAGATTGAAGACATTTTAATTTATTAAATGAAATACTACTTTAGAAGTTAACATTAGAACCTTGTTTCAGTAGCCATAAAGGTTATACAGAATACAAGCAGACTTATTAGGAATTAGCGCTTCTACATAAGTTGAATTAGCCATAGAGGTCAAACAATAGACAAAAATTGAGTTCAGAAACTATACCAGCTGTCGATTGGAAAAACTCATCCAAATCCTGCTCTTGCTCTGCAGAATGCCAGAAACAACTTCAGTTGCCATTCCAATTACTCTAATCCACTAAAGAAAATAAAATGACGAGTGGCTCAAAATGAATTAAACTATTTATACCCTCTTCATCCCCAATTTAAGATGCAAAATTGTGACAAATGAGGTATTTTTCTTGTTAACATCTAGAGCATAAGCACAACCCAGTAAGACACCTAGATTCCTTCTCTTTTTATTTAGTTATTAATTTATTTTTTGTCAATAAAATATGAAAATCTTTTACTTCATAATAAAAATGCAACCAAAAACATTAAAAACAAGGTAGTACAAGCCACAAGGAGAATCCTTAACTAAAGAAATAACCAAATATAGAACAAAAATTTTAAATAATGTCACGACAGCAAGATAAATATAGTTTCCTATAGTATGCCAACTACAAGATGCATGCATCCATTAGATAGCTAAATTCCTTATTTATTCTTCTCCAACACATGGAAAGTTTTACTTCATAGAACAAGTCCTACATGAAAGCTATAGGTCGTAGATATTATTTTTAGTGAAATATGTGACAATTATAACCCCTATATATAGGATCTTAAAATAACCCAATCATTAAAGTAGCCACTTGACAAAAACTGTCCCGCCCAGAAAAAGCAATTGTAGGAGGCATAAAACTCTGTGATGGCCTTTGACAATACTTTTAGTTGAGCCTAATTATAGTACTATAGATAGAAGTAGACTGGAACTCATAGTAGAACAAAGTAATGAGGACAATGATTTGTAAAGAACTAATAAAGAACAAAACTTGATTGAAAATTGAACCACCAATAACATTTTCAATATTAGGAATAGAAAACGTATAGTTTCCCCACTTTTCAGGCTGCATTCTACTCACCCAAAGTCAAGAAAAACAGTTTCTTTATTTTAACTAAATGTTGAAACAACCAAATTTGAAATATTTTTGCTTTAAGCTTGAAAGAGCAGGAGCCTGCAGGGAATGACATTAAACTGTCTATTACTTATCCTTCACTCCACAAGAACAAAGTTGAAATTTTCTGTTCATGTCTTTCCAGCCCACTCCCTTTCAACTAAGACCAATCAAGATAAGAAAGAAATTTACCATCAAAGAACAAAAAAAGAGATGTACCATCTACAAGTATATGTACCTGCAAGTATCCTAAATCCAAGTTGACAATTCAGAGTAGCAACATGAGCATATACTGTTGGATGCTAAATCTTGACAAGATGGAGATAATTTTAATAACAACAATCACGTATAATTTAATGAATAAACAGTCAATGAAAAAAAAAAAAAGACTATCTGTTGGCTCTTGTGTGACAGGGTGTTAGACCAGGCAGCCTGACATCCAAAACCCAAACTTTATAAGCACAGCATATCTTTATAAAGAACCTTTCTATTGGTCTGCATTTTGGAAGCAGGCAATAAAACAGCTAAACACATGAATATCACTTATTTAATAATGAAAACAGAAAAGTTCCTTTCTATTATATTGGACTTTGGAAGCAGGGTAAAATAAAACAGTTAAAGCCAGGATATCACTTATTTCCAACAAAAAACAGATCAGTTTTCACAGAACTAGCAGACAATTGCTACCAGCTCCAGCCACCCAACTTTCAGATTTCACAACAGCCGCTGATACAATTTCCTCTAAGGACTAATTTTAAGTCATTATTCATTACAACTGTCACCATCTTGATGCAAAATTATTCTGATTAAGATAATCAATATGTGCAAGAAAACATAAGGTGGAATAAAAATTGTGTACTAACATCAGATAAACATATTAAAACCAGCTTTCCTATTCTTATTTATGAATATAGATGCCCAGTTTTGGGACAGATTGAAATCAGATCTCATAAATAATTTTGTTCTTATTTGTGTAAGCCTTCACTTGTGCACAGTGAAGGAAAAATTGAAATAAAAAAGAAACCTTACCATTTTCATATTCTAAGGCTTGAAGTATCATCTCCACCTATGTAGAACAAACAGAAGAATGAAATCAGATAATCTATTGTACAATTCATTTTAAGCACCAACCAACAAACACAACCAATCTCTTATTACTGCATTGCTTTTATAACCACTGCATTGCAATTAAATCTCAAATAATAAGGTATTCTGCAAATTAAAATTTTTATATATATACTACCAATTGCTTATCTAATATTCCTTTCCACTAGCTTTAATTAAATTTTGGTATAGCCGCGACAGAAAATTTCACATCCAAAACACCAGCAATGATTCACACATTTTTTATATATTCACATTTTAATCCATTTTTTCTTAAGATTCTATAAAATTCGCTGGAAAGTCATCCAAATCTAATATCAGATCATAGAACCTCAATTTCCAAAGGAAATTTTCATTAAAAAACAACATCATAACACTTTGAGATCATTGTAGTAGGATTTAACTGCAACCACTAATTTGAACTATTATAATGTGTGCTCAATTGCACAAACATTGTGACAACATATACATATAACATGTCAATCAAAGTGCATGTACAGGGGGATTACATAATAAGAAAACAAAACATGGAAATCAAAATCATTATGTAATAAAGATTTAGATAAATGCTTAATCAATAGCATACCTTATCAAAGTCCTTCACAATTTTAGCTTCGGGTGACGAATTCTCCTCATACTCCATCCATAACTGGCGTATTTCCTCAGCTACACAATTAACAAATCCTTTCAATTTAACATTAAAAAAGAACACACACAACACAAAAAGAAAAAGTAGCAATATAAATAGTAAAGAATGAAGCACCTCTAAGTCCACCTCCAAGTAATTTGCACATTTGATCTAAGGCTTCCCTCTCTTTTCGACTTTTCTCTTCCTTAGGTATCCCATCTGAAGGTGTTATGTCTCCAACAATGGCTGTTTAACCAATTAGTTACAAACAAATCAAAAACAGCAACATTACAGAATTAAAAAAAAAAAACAAATTAAACATTGAAATGGAGATGATACCTTCTGCAATGTCATGAACAATTGCCATTTTTACACACCTGAAAATTTTTATATAAATTAAAAAAAAAATTCAAAAAAGAAATCATCAAAAAAAAGAAACCCTAACTTGTCACGATCAATGCCGGGAATATCAGGAGCAATAAGAGCCATTAATCCCATTCGATACATATGATCCGCTATTGATTCTGGATCCTCTACATCTCTTTTTACCCATCCAGCTCTTTTCGTTTTCTAAATCCAAAAAAAAAAAAATCGGATTAATATATTACATCAAAGCAGCAGCAAACAAAAACAAGAACAAAGATTTTGCAGTGTTTGATTTTATTAAACACCTTGAGACTGTGACATAAAGAGAGGAAGTCAATAGCAGAGGAAGCAGCAACAGCAGCAGGAGAAGAAGCGGAAGAAGCAGCGTCATTACGGGAAGAGCGGCCGGTGTTATTGTCATCGTTAGTGACGGATGAAGGAGACGAAGAAGCTTCGGTTGCCATACGACTGCAATGACGGTGAAGTCTAAAGCTAATTATCGGTGACGGAGTGAAGGATTTGAAGGTGAGGTGAGAGGAAGTGAAAGCAACTGCTGCTGCTGCAGGTGCAGAGAAGATTAGTGAAGACGATGATGCTTTACACAGCAAAACTCTGCTTCCACTTCCCATTTTGTTGTTTTTTAAATTATTATTTTTGTTATATTCTTTTCTTTGTTTTTTTTGTTTTTTTTTAATATTCGTATGAGAATTTTAGATATGGATTCGGTATAATACCTCTTGGTTTGGTCCATGGATCCGGTCCATCTGATCCTTCAGGTCCACTTTCTCATTGGCATTGTACGGTATGTCAGCTGTCAAATTGTTATATCATAAACCCTGCTGGACCAAAGATTCATCACGTGTGAAGCGAAATGCGCTTTTTTTTTTTTTTTTAATAACGTTTTTGGCTTTCTTATTTCTGTTGTTTCTTGTTTCATTCTCAGCAGCTTTGCCTTTCTTTTTCTTTTGATACTTTATAGCTAAAGATCTCAGTGTAGTAGCAATACAGCTTCAGACCTCCAACCGTCTTCTTGCAGAAGCTGAGGCTCTCATGATGGGTGTCGATTTGGCTATTGATTCCAGCTGCAAAGACTGTATTTTTGAAGTTGATTAGCAGGAGCTCCTTTTTGCTGTTTCTTCGCGGGATAATGCTCCGTGTGAGAGAGCTTCAATTGTTGATTCTATTTTTCGTAAACTGAATTAGTTTAATAGATTCTCTTTTTATTGGGTCTCCAGAACTTGCAACTTAGTAGCTAATTGGGTTGCTAAACAAACACTTGCAGATACTCTTCCCATCAACTGGGTGCATAATAACCCAGTTGACCTGTGTATTTTGCTCATTCGTTAATGCATTTTATTATTGGCCAAAAAAAAATTTGACCATCATCTTCTTTACTATAATGAGCTCTTTTTATTTTGGTCTAATACATACACGATCCCCTGTATTTGTTATTTTTCGTCAGTTTAACACCTCAATTTATAGTTTTTTCATTTTGACATATGAACTTGTCTAAAATGTAATTTTGAAACCTCTGTCAGTACACGTGGTACAGAATAGCGAATTAGCATGTGTCACATCATAAGAGTTTAACTGATAAAAAACTAAAAATAGAAGTGTCAAACTGACAAAAAACCACAAATACAAGGGGATGGTAGATGCATTATGTCATCATATTATTATAAATTAGTGTATTTTAACTAAGTTCAAATGTCAAAATGGCAAAACTATAACTTAAGGTATCAAAATGACAAAAAGTGAAAAGTATAGGGAGTCATTGTATTATGCCTTTTATATTCTAATTGCTATTTCTTCATTGTAGTCAACTATTGGAGTCTTGTGGATGAACCTGACAAGAATTCCATATTCTATAATCACCTTTTTTTTTTCTTGTAGCCATATATATATATATATATATATATATATATATATATATATATATATATATGAAAATTATTTCTTTTTTAATTTTTAATTATAATAAATAAAGTTTTACTTGTATTTTTATTTTAGTTAAATAATTTATATTCATTAATTAAATAATATATATTCATAAGATAAAATATGTAGGTTAATTACTTAAATAATGTATATTCATTGACTTTCACCTGCAGGTTCCTTGATTTTCACTTACATATTCATTGATTTTCACATGCAGGTTCATTGATTTTCAACTGTACGTTCATTTATATTTCCTTTCAATTTCATTAAAAAAATTCTAAAGTATTTTTTATCTATCAAAAAAATTATTTTTTTATTTTATTAATTATAGTGGTTGAATTTAATTTTTTGTTCATGATTTTAGTCAAACTAAAAATTTTATTCATTAAAAATTTTAATTTTTAATTTTTAATTTCTTAATTATAATAAATAGAGTTTTACTTGTATTTTTATTTTAGTTAAATATTGTAAGTTCATTACTTAAATAATATAGGTTTATAAGATAAAATATGTAGGTTCATTAGATTAAAAAACTAAACAAATAAACTTAAAATTATGATAAACCTCGAATCAATAACAAATAAACTTGTACGTTACAACTAATGAACTTGAAGTTATAACTCATTAAGAACAACAATGGCTATTAGTTTTCAGAATTTAAACACATTAAATAAGAACAATAAATGCAGGTTCATTGATCACAAAATTAGTTTTATACAGTTATTATACATGATCAGTTATATATTTCGTTTTGTATATATATATATATATATATATATACATATATACATATATATATATATATTAAATTTAAATTTGGTTTGTGAAATAATCTTTTATTTGACAAATTTATAGATAATTAAGTTTCAGTTATAAATAAATAAAAAATAAATTTCTTAAGAAAATGGGTAACTTTTATTAATGAAAGTTAAATTTTGAAAAAAAAAATCAATTTTAATTTCTAGAAAGAATTTGAAAAATCAAAGATCAAATAATTTTGGTGAAACACAGTTGGCTAATAACCCAAGGCGCTGGCACAAAAAAAAAGTAATACATTAAAAAAAAAAAGCAATACATGTTAAAGAAAAAAGACGTTAACAAAAAAAAAGATACTGACACGTGTGTAGTGACCCCTAATCCATCTTACAAGATGAACAATGGTCTATAATATAATTTACCGTAACTGTCTACCTCAAATGCTAATAAGATTTTTTTCAGTGTAACTTCCTTAAAATTTATTTAATAAATAAACAAAGTATATACTGTAAAATATATAAAATTCAGTTCAGTTTGTAAAATTTATGAATAAATTTAAATAAAAATTAGTAAATTAATTCATAATTCTATTATATTAATAATTTAATATTAAATATATGATATATAAATTTTTAGTTATAGTAAAAATAAAAAATGTCTAAAAATATATTATTAGAGTTAAATCATAATTCTTATTAGAATATATTATGATTTATTTAGTAAAAAATTTATTTAAATTTAATAAATAATGTTACTATATATTTATATTCTTAAAATTTTTTAATCTCATTTAAATTTGCAAATAAGTGATATCTTGACTCAATAATAAATGAATTAAATTTGAATTAGCTAAAACTCAATTTGACTTGACTAGTCTATACCTTACATTTGATGGTTATTTTTAAAAAAATATATTTTAATTTTTATTATCATTTATTTTACCATTTAGATATAATTAAATTTTAAAAAATGAAGCAAACTTTCTTAAATATTTGAACTAATTAACCATCAATTTCACAAGCATTTTCATAAAGAAAATTGAAATAAAAACACAAAAACTACCCACGCCCTAAATTTCACCATCATCTTCCCTAACACTCACAGTGTAGATCAACTGACTACCTTTTTTTTGTCGATGCATGCCATTTTCATAGGCAATATTTTCTACAAACAAGATTCCAATGCAGGAACCTTTTTGTTATCACCAAGCCTGATGCTAGGATTTATAGAAGCAAATGCAAGTAACTCTTGATTTCTTTCAAACAAGTCTACATCTTCTTCACTCAGAGACATCCAAACTTCAACTCCTTTGCCATCTCTTGTATCAATCATCAACACATAATTCTTCAACACCAAATTTGTGACAACTGCCCATGTTGGATTTCCCCATCCAAAATCAATCTCATACAATGGAAATCCACATAAACTTGTGAAGCTGTACAAGTCTAAATCATCTCTATTGTGCAACTCTCCGAACTCCTTGGCGAACTCTAGCAATCCTGCTATGTCCATTGCTTGACCTCCTTTTGCAACACCATTAGACATCCTTTCTAATCCTTCTCTCAAAAGGGTAACCAATTCTGACAGCTCTAGACTATTTCCGACCTTTGTTTCGACAATAAATTTTCCAGAAAGGTTTCCAACATAGTTCTGAGGCAAGGGTGGCACGAACCTTTTTCGAAGGTTTACAGCTTGAGTAAGAACAGACCGTCTTGCACATCCTAATTTCTTTAATCTTGATCCTGTTATCAAACATTTCCATATGAATGCAGTCACAGCTTCAACGCGAGTCGGATTTTGCACGCTCGCACTTGCAGCTTTAGCCTTAAGAACTGAGACCTTTGAGGCATCGAGAACATACCTTCTTGTTTTACAGTTTGTCATCTCCAAGATCAATGGAGGTGGTGGGGGTAGGAGTAAAGAATCTTTCAGTGAAGGAATTATAGTATTGGAGACGAAATGGGGTATTGATGGTGGTGTAGCTTCAATGGATGTGGCAGCCCAGGCCATTAAGAATGTGCCTAAAGAGACAGCATCAGCAATCTTGTGAGAAAGGCTAAAGCCAATTGCTAATCCACCACAGGAAAAAAAGTTGGTTTGAATTATAGCACCCGTGCATGCTGAACTTAGATCAACAGGCATCAATTTTTCAATAAAATCATTATCAGGTTGTTGAAATACATCTAACATAGAGCAATTAACCTGAGCTTCAGTATATTCAATACCATAATCAGTACATTCAATGAAAGAATTATCTATAATATTACCAGCTAATGGATAAAAAAGAGTAAGAGTTTTTGACAGGGATAATTTTAGCTGTTGGGACTGATCTTTCATGGCATGATGATGAAAAATATTAGTTCTGTCACCTTGTAAAGAAGGGTAGAATAGAAGTACAGGTGTTGACATAGAAAAATTTAATTGATCAAAAATGGAGAGCTTGATATGTTTAAGGTGTTGAGGAGTTGGAGAAGATGGTTTTATGGTTTCTTTTGTGATAATGTCGATTGTCCATGCTTTGGCCATGTCTATTTTTGACAAGATCTAGTTGCAGATTTTTTTTGGTTTTGGATTACGTTCTGTTAATTGGGTTGCATTTATAGAAATAAGATACGAGTTGTGTTCTTGATGTGAATTGAAACTGAATTTCACTAATTTAAACAATAAATGAAACTTCATAATGGTTTGCCCGTTTTTCTTATATTTATTATAAAGTTGTGTAACTGTTTTAGAATTAATGAATTTTATTAAAAAAATATATATTTGAAGGTTTTCTTTTTATGTATATTATCATTTTTTTTTTTTTACATTTGATGCTTCTGATCTTCGATAATTATAAAGGCTGCAAATATTCCGGAGTCGAGTCCAGTAGACTTATAAAGGGGTAAAATTTGTTAGAAAAATAAGCCCATTAAGTATGGCCCAATTAAAATTAATTAAAGTGAAATACTAATCCTAATTAGATTAGGATTGTGTGAATTAATCTCGTACGTTGATTTTAGGGTTACGTGATGGACGTACCAGATTAAATAAGGATGTCTATAAATATATAATGAAATTGGTCCTCTCTCTCCCCAACCAAAAAAAAAAAAAAACACAACCCTAACTCCATCCAAAGGTGTGATTAAAATTTAAGGACAAAAGAGAGAACCTGATTTCTCGTCAATGGCTTCTAGTGTTAATTCGCTTGCGAATCCAAGTAAGTTTCTATCCTATTTATTTATTGTATCATGAAAATATTTAGTTTTAAAGATCCTTAGGATTTATGTTTATGATGTCTTGTTATTATGATATACTAACAAAAAAAACGAAGAATAAAAAACTCCTATCACTACTCTAAAATCATGCCCTCTTTGCAACCCTCTGTGGTGGCGTCCGCCATGCTCTGATAGCGTTTATCATCCAGTCTCTGAACACGCGGTTGCGGAGCAGCAAGACCAATGAAGAAAAACTGATGAAGAAATAGATATCCAGTCTCCACAGTCCGCAACACTCAGGCTGTGTTTAATTCATGGAATGTAATAAGTGTGAAATAGAATTGTAATTCTTAAGGAATAGAATAGTTATTCCTAGAATAACTATTCCTAAATAATTACTATTCCATGCTTTGGTTCATGATCTAGAATTACTATTCTATAAGTAGATTTAAGCATAAATGACATTGATACCGTCATTAATGAATTTCATTATTTGTATCAAAATTAAATAGTCATACAATTTTATCATACTTTCATAAAAAAAAAAAATTGAACATATAATATATAAAAAAATTAGCACATATATTTTATTTCTTAAAAAGAATTATACCACTTTACTACTTAATTTTTGATGATTTTATATACAATATTAATATCAAATTTGTACTTGCCAGTGTTATATATATATATGTGTGTGTGTGTGTTTAATTCATGGAATGTAATAAGTGTGAAATAGAATTGTAATTCTTAAGGAATAGAATAGTTATTCCTAGAATAACTATTCCTAAATAATTACTATTCCATGCTTTGGTTCATGATCTAGAATTACTATCCTATAAGTAGATTTAAGCATAAATGACATTGATACCGTCAATAATGAATTTCATTATTAGTATCAAAATTAAATAGTCATACA
>CATIWK010131629.1:0-12774 GCA_949634005.1 Mallotus japonicus | reverse complement strand
GACAACTTGTGTTTTTCTTGGCTCAACACAAATCCACTGTGTTTTTCACAAGGGCTCAACACTAATCCAATGTTGATTGATTCCTCACTACCCACTTCATAACCCTAAGAAAGAGTAGAAGAAAGAATCCTATCAACTAAGCACTAACCCAACTCTCAATAGAAGGGTAATCACAAACTCAACAAGAGTTTGTTTACATACAAATGTTATACAAAGAATAAATGTCAAAGAAACAAAATGTGGCTTAATGAATTTGACAATAAATTTGTTCCACCAACTCTCTAACTTCTTAAATGCGGTTTCAAGACTTGTTTATATAGTTAGTGATGAAAAAATAGTTGTTAGAAACCTGCAAATTCATCTAAATCCTCCATCTCTTTCATTTAATGCAAATTCAGCTTTTTTCAATGATATGTCTACTTAGGATCGTGAGTAGCACCCTGAGGATCGTGAGGGTCGAAAAATGACTGTTGCTCACAAATTTGTCCGTTAATTATCAAGAGCTCCTCAAGATCGTGAGGGGCTCGTGATGTGTTCAAGAAGCTTTCATGTCATGGGCACTCCTCAGGATCATGAGGAGCACCCTCAGGATCGTGAGTGGCGGTTGGCTTGAAGAAATCTTGAAATTTTTGGCTCCAAATTAAATGACCTCATTTCCACTTGGTTCACTTCTCATGCCTTAGGGGACATATGTGGGGGTCTTTGAAGGCTTCAAATGAGTTTAAATTGGCCCTAAACTTGGTCTTTAATCCTTACTTTTATTAAATATAATTATGTACCTAATCTTATAAACACACTTGGGTACAAAAGCATTAATGATTTAAAATTGATTGTTAAAGTCAAAACAAAGGTTGAATTGAGATTAATCATGACCTCGATCATGCAAATGGTCAACATATACATATACAAATTTGTGTGTTTTGTTGATTTAGTGCAATAGTAAGTGAAGAAGAAGAAGAAAGGGAAAGGTGAAGTTGTGTAATATGTTCCTCCTACCATATGCAGAAGAAGAACAAACACTGTTAACTCCCAAAAAAATATAAGGGGCACATGTGTTTCTCGGTATAAACATTAAAGGCCGAAATATACCTTTGCCCCTTTTTAAGCATCTTTTTTAAGTATTATTATTATTAAATTGTGTGAAGAAATTGAATTGAGTTAAATTCTTGTAAAAATATATTTATGATTTATTTCTAAATAAGTTCAACTTCAAAAATACTAATTTAATACATATTTGACAATAGTTTTTTTTTTAAATTTTTTTAATACCATATCCATACTTGTCAAGCCAAAGGGTATATTTTTAAAAAATCTGAGTTGAATATTTGTATGGCAACTTCTTTTTTTTTATTAGAGTAATTTGACCGAAACATTATAACTTATATCTCTGAAATGGTAACATATATATTATGTTAGTTGATAAAATAAGAGTCATGAATTTGTTGAAATGGTAAAATTACATGGTGCAACTTGTCAAATGCATCACTTAAGCCGACACTTTTTAAAGTTAATCAAGTTATCTACTCCATTAGTCAAGGAACCCGTATTTTTGAAAAAAAAAATTTAAAATAATATTTTTCAAAATATATATATATATATATATATATATATACCCAATTGAGCCAACAAGCCCATCATTAAACAACAAACTCAACCTATAAAAAAATCTTGATTGAGAACATCCAGGAACATGCCATATTGGTGCATTGAGGAAGTCATTGAGGAGCTGAAGAAAATTCTAGAGTTTACGTTACTAGAGTTGTAGAGCTAGGGAAGGAAGACACTTGAAGTCAAGTCTCTGGATCTTTCTTGGGGAGCTTAAACGTCTGAAGAGTTAAGAGAGAATATTCTAGAATTCTCAATACAAGCTTGCAAGCTAAGGAGAAGAGCTAGGAAAAGTAGCTTGCAACCAACAATATAAGAGCAGAGACACAATAAAGAAAGACGTGGACAATCACCAATCACGAACAATCTACATAGACAACAATCATCATCAAATCTGACAAATCAATCATTGTTAAACCAAATTTTATTCAGACAATCTTTAGCAAAATTTTAGTTCTTGTTTACAGCAACTTTCTTGTAAATTTCAAAGCAAATTATCTTTTAGCTTGTACTAATTCTCAGGTAATACAATTTCCTTTTGTTATTCAATAGCTTCTTTTATCGTTACTTTTTATTTCATATGCTTGAAATCTAAACAAATTGTGGTAAAGGGGTTTAGGAATTCACAATTCGTCTAAAAGAAGTCAGGTTTTATTTTAAGGAAATATTCCTCTGGCACGCTCATGCAAATTCACCAACAAATCTTTTGGCACACACCAAAAATTGGAAAAACAATTTATATATATATATACACACATGTGGTATCAAAGCTTAGATCGTATTTGAATATATATATATATATATATATATATATATAGACACACACACGCAAGCACGCACAGCCAACATTTCGATTCTGCAAACAGGTATGCATGTGCTTTCGACACTTATAATTTTTGAAATTCTAAATTCATTTACTAGATCATTGATTATTTTACATGTGGTATCAAAGCTTAGATCGTATTTGAATTTAGAATCATGAAATAATTAAGTGTTGTATTTAAATTAAATTTACTAATTGGTTAATTTATCTTATGCACATATAATTCCTTGTGTGTGTTATTGCCGCGTGTATACCTTACTTAGTACTTCAATTTGATTATTAGTTTTGCTGGGTTAATTGCGTTTAAATGGGATTATTCTTTTTTTTTTTTTTTTGAATTATATGGAATGTGGCATAGGTGTTTTGTTTCATGTGTCTAGCATAATGCTGCAATTAAATATGAAATTGTGTTATTCCATCGATATATAAATGTAGAACTTAAAAAAAAAAAAAAGAAAGAAGCTGTGCCGGAATTGATTTCAAGATTCCACTGTTCTTAATGTTCTACTGCCTCCAAAATTTATTAATTTATTATTTTTTATATCTTGATTTTGTGAAGTGAGAGGTAGCCCATCTACAACTTCCGTTTTGAATGGCCTTGATAGTAACATAGATTAAGTCCGATAGTTATTCCATTAAATCCCTTTTTACTTGTACATTAGAAAAATTATTATTTTATTTCTTTACTAGCATGATTTATGAAGTTAGTGTTTTATGGTATATTAATATATAAATGATGTTATACGCATTAATGAATTAAGTATATTTTATGAACAATAAATATTTTAGATATAAATATTTTAAACTGTTCAAAATTTACATGTTGAACATGTATTAGATAAAAAAAGGTACATTTGTGTTTGAGTATCCCATTTTGTGTAATGTTAACAAAAAAAAAAAAAACCGCTTATTGCAATAATCATGAAATGTTGTATGAAATTAAAAAAAAAATTGTTATATATCTATACCAACATTTGTTTAAAATGTTATTTGAATGTAATTTAATTCAGTGTGGTTAGATGTTAGAATAATATTTTTATTATTTGTTGATATTCATTTATTTTAACATTTATAATAATTTATAATGACATTTTTTTTATTATTATAATAATTTCACTTTAAGTAATATTTAGAAAATATTATAAAAAAAAGTAATTTTAAGATGTCATTGTTCTATTTGATTGCAACACATAAAAAGTATCATTATAAAATATGTATTATATAATGATTGAATGTTATATTGCAAAATTTTATATTTATTAATATACCATTACCTTCCAACACTTGATGAATTCTATAGGGTTCCTCCCAATTTGGAGACCATTTACCTAGTTCTCTATCTTTAGTCTCAGGTGGCAAGATAACTTTCCAGACCAAATCACCAACTTTAAACTTCTTTTTAATTCTCTTCTTATAAAGTCTGTAAATCTTTTTCTTTTGGGCTATCATATTGGTCAATGCTCTGAGCCTTTCTTCATCATTATTCTCTAAAGGCAAAATGGCATCATGTCCTTATGTAAGGCAAATGGGCCTGTACTTATAGCTTCTCTCTTGGAGTTTCATTATGCCCATAAGGTTTCGGACAAAATTCTAGGCCAGTCCCTTGGATTGTCTTCAAGCATTTTCTCAAATATGCCAATTATAATTTTGTTTGAAGCCTCTGCTTGACCATTTGCTTGGCCTTATATATATATATATATATATATATATATATATATATATATATATATATATATAATCTATGGATGATGGTATGCCAAATCTATGGATGATATGTTCCTTGATGAATGCAATGACATCCCTTTGCTCCACTTTTTTCATCGAAATTGCCTCTACCCACTTTGTAAAATAGTTAGTAACCACAATGATAAAGCTACGAACTTTAGAAGATTCTGGAAAGATTTTACCAATAAGGTCAATAGCCCATCCAAGGAATGGCTAAGGCTTCACTATTGAGTATAAGTTATCAGGAGGTACTACTCTTTGGATGCTTCCATACTTCTGACATTGTTGGCAAACCTTGGTAGGTTATACAATCTTTTAGAATAGACGGTTAAAAGTAACCATGCCTATGTATCAACCACCTCATTTTCCTACCTGCTTGATGCGCTCCATAGACCCTTTCATGGATTTGTTTTAGAATTTCCATTGCTTGTGGAAAAGATGGACATCTCAAGAGAAATCCATCAAAGGTTCTTCTAAACAACTATCCTTCTAGTAGGACATAGTTTAGGGCTCTTGCTCTGACTTTGAATGGTACTTTCTTTGTAGGATTTTCAAGATATTCTTAGATTTCAAAGAAGCAAATATCTTGTTATATTCAGATTATTGTTGAAAGTCTCAATCTGTATTCCCCTTTTTATGATATAAGGATGAGATTTTTCTGCACAAGAATCAATTTATGTGTTAATTCCTCTAATATTTTTAAACCATATGCAACCTAAGATAATTCATTAGCTTCCCAATTGGATTCTCTAGGCATATGCATGTATGAAACATTATCAAAGAAATCTACCAATTGTATAGCTGTAGTAAAATGTGGTGTTAAAGAGATACTATGATATTTATACTCTCCGGTCAATTGTTTAATCACAAGTTAGGAATCTCTAATAACTAATACCTCTTTTGCACCCAAATCTTGGAGGATTTTGAGGCCTATAATTAATTATTTGTACTTGGTTTGATTATTGGTGCTTTTAAAATCTAAAGTGAAAATAAGAGTTATTTTGGTTCTAAAAGGTGATGTAATCACCATCCTTGCTCCCTTAGACTTGTTTATTTAAGAACCATGAACCGTAAGTATCCAAGGCTGAATATCAACATCACACACGGGAAGATCCCCTTCTCTCTCATTAATGATTTGTTGAGCAAGATGTTCTACTAAAAAATCAGCTAGTTCATGTCATTTCATTGATTTATAAGGAAAGTATACTAAAGAGATCTCGATTAAGCTTAGCAACCACTTGCTAATTTTTCTAATAACATAGGTTTTTTCTAATAACACAAGTCTATTCAACATATACTTTATCAAGTCAGTTTGTGAGATAACATATACTCTATGCTTCAATAAATAATGTCTTGGTTTAGTACAAGTAAAATACAAGGTTATACAAAATTTCTCAATGAAAGAATATTTAATCTCAGTAGAGGTAAGGACTCTACTTAAGTAATAAATAGCATGCTCATGTCCCATTGAATTGTTTTGAGTCAATAAACATCCAATGGATTCACTTGTAGCCGAAATATATAATTTTAAAGGTATCCCTTCTCTTGAGGGAACTAAAACATGTGGTTTAAACAAGTATTCTTTAATTTTGTCAAATTCATTTTGGTGCCATCCTTCCTATTTTAGTTTTAACAAATTAGAAAATTCTTTAGTTTTACTAGTAAGGTTAGAATAAACCTTCTGAGATAATTAACTTAGCCCAAAAACTGTTGTAACTCTTGTTTAGTTTGAGGTGACTTGGCTTCAAGCATTGCCTTTCCTTTATTTTTATCCATTTCTATGCCTCTTTAGTGAACCAAAAATCGGAGAAAATTTCTAGCCTGCACACCAAAAGCACATTTGAGAGGATTATGTTTCAGCTAATAAATCCTTATTCTTTCAAAACTCATTCTTAAATGATAAACATGTTCATAGGTTTTTTTTTAGATTTTACCACTATATCATCTATATATATTTCCATGTGATGGTCGATCATATTATGGAAGATGGCATTCATAGCCCTTTAATAGGTAGCATATGCATTTTTCAATCCAAAGAGCATAACCAGCCACTCAAAAATCCTAATTGCCTAGGACACTTGAAAGCGGTCTTTGACACATCTTCCTTAGCAATTCAAATTTAATTATATCTTGAAAAGACATTCATGAATGACAATAGCTCATTCCTGGTAGCAGCATTAATTAACATGTCAGCTATTGGCATAAAATAAACATCTTTAGGTGTGGCCAAATTTAAATCTCTAAAATCTATATGCACCGTAAGTTTACCATTCTTTTTCATAATAGGGTATATATTTGAAAGCCATTTTGCATACTTGGTTAGCCTAATAAAGTCAGCCTTTAGTAATTTTTAAATTTCTTCTTTGACTCTTAGTTTTACCTCCTTTGACATTCTTCTTGGAGGTTGTTGAAAAGGAAAAAATCAGGCTTAATAGGAAGCCAATGCTCCACCACCTCTCCATTTAAGCTAGGCATCTAAATATAATCACTAGCAAAGAAATCTCTAAATTCTTTTATAACGCAATCAGTTCTTCTTTAATGTTTGTTTTTAATAAAGAACTGACATACGTGATCAGTCTCCTGATCCATGCATAGATTAACTTGTTCTAGTGGGTCTTATACTTCATGCTGATAGTCCTATAAATGCATTGGTGCTTCTTTTAATTCATCAACATTTTCTTCAATTTCCTTTTCAGCAATGATTTATGTTCCATCTACCTCTGATTCTCCATTGATTATTTTGTCCATAGTTTGCTGCATGAAATCCCTCCATATGGTAGTTGTAGGCACTGCCAGTTCTTCCTTTGTATATTTATTCATCAATTTCTTTAATGATGGGTCCTTCCATCGACCTAAATGTATAAATGGCACAATGGTGATTTCTTTGTAAAGTATATCTGACTGTTGTTGGACTTTTTCTGCTATTTTTTCCTTCAAGATGTAAACATACTTTGGGTCACCATTAGCTCTTTTTCTTATAAGTTTAATTAGCCTAAGTTCCATCTTATAGTTTATGGCTTCCATATTGTTTGAACACGTACTAAAACCCAAACCACTTCTACCTCATTGTTGTTCTAAAATAGAAGAAACTGGTATAGTGAGGATGGCACACATTAATTAGCATGAATCCATTCCCTCCTCAGCAGTAGATTATAACTTGAAGATGAGTCTACCCTAAAGAATGAACTTAGTGATTTCTTACTGCCAACTGTGATTTTAACTAGTAGCACCCTAACAACCTTAGTAACGTCACCTGTAAAAGCTAATACCACAGTGTTAGTAGTAATTAAAACATCCTCCCTTTTTTCGAGAGCTAGAAGTAACCTGAATGACATAACATTAACTACTGATCTATTATCTATAAGCACTCTAGAAAAGAGCTTACTATTAAGATGAGCTTTAATATACAGTGATTTTATATGCTTGCTAACTTCCATAGAAGGTGGTTTCTCAAGAATAACTTTCTTGAGTTGGTCCGGCCTTGTGGTTTAAATTGTAATACCACTCCTTAATTCTTCTACTTCCTTTGTAGTCTTTGCCCCTAAGTATTTTGGATTTCAATTACAACTTCCTCAGTATCTTGCATCATGAATTCCTAGGGAAGAACCACAAAAGAAGTTACACACCTGAAAGGCAATGGTTCGCCTCCTATTTTAAAAGTATCAATCTCTATATCTTGATTGACCTTAATGTCCTTGTCAATATCCATATATTGATCAATTTCCATGTCTAGTTCATTTGAGCTACCAATAGACTCCTTTTTACTAGAAATTGAATCTTCCGTAGCTTTATACTTAAATCCCTTGCACTTGCAGTTCCTTTTGTCTTCTTTCCTCAGCTTTATGTCTCTGGAATCTTCTCTTCTGGGTTTGGATTAATGGTTGAGCAAATTTTCTATGTTCTACCCTACCCCATTGCTTTTCTTGGTTCAATGGGTGGCAGCTCCACAAATCTTGGTGTTGATACCCAAATTTTGATAGTCCCCTAAAAATCCAGTGATAAAGGATTCCTGTCAATTAGACAGGGAGAAAATTTCCTCATAAGTCTTCTCAGGCGTGCTTAAACTGAGAAAAAACCCAAAGACATGAAAAAGAAACCCAAAAAATACCCAAAAGCCTCAAAACACTCAAAACAGACCAAAAATAGCAAAAAACAGACGAAAATGGAGTCCGAGAGACCACAAGTGTGGATTGATAACCTATGCCCGTAGGTCTAACGACCCACGGATGGCTCTGCATGGGTCGAAACCCACTTGTGTGGGTTGTGAACCCATGTGCGCTGGTCGTTGACCCACGTGCCTGGTTGAGGCCCAAACTCCATAAAAATTCAAAATTTTACCATTTTGAAGGACTTTTCATTGTTTTAGAAAAAAATCTCTCTTAGAGAGAGAAAACCCTACTAATTGTGGACGATTTTTAACACACTCCCTCACTCCTAAAGCACTTGGAGACCCATTTTATACCCAAACACAACCAAAAATCACTTTTGTCTTAGGATTTAGACCATAAAAGGGTAACAACCCGATTCCTTTGAGGATCTCCCAATTATTTTTAATTAAAAATTACATTTTTATCATCTTCTTCATATCATTTCTATCATTTTTACCCTTTTTTGCATCTTTTTCCATTTTTATTTATTTTTATTGTGAATTTTTATTATATTGTTAAAGTTGTGATTTTTGTGGTGATTTTAAAGTTTGGATATAAGATCGGGTGATTCCGGGAGTGTTTGCATTCATCTTTGCATTTTTCCATCATTTTTGCATTAATCCAATTATCCCATATTCCAATTTCTAATTTAAACTGACTAATGATCAAATGTGGTAAAATGCATCATAAAATCGAAACTAAGGTGAAGTACTGAATAAATAAGCAATGTGTATAATAAGAAACATGATAAGTAACTCCTACCCCCCGAACTTGGATTCTTTAGTTAAGGAAGTGAATTTTTAATTCACTTTCTGCCGATTCAGATCTGGTGGCGACTCCAATCTACAAAGCCTATTTAGACAAACCCTCCCACAAACAATAATACAAAACTGGTAGATGTTTGCCATTAGCCTGTGTGCTCCGATAAACGCACTGATCCTGTTCCCTCTTGAAGAGTGATATCACTTGGTTATTTTCTATTTTGATCCTCCCTTCTTGACCAGATATTGTAACCTTTTTGGTTAATTCTATGAAAGCTTGACATAAGTGGTGGTCTTCTGTTTAGAGTTAGAGCACAGAAATTCTTCCTTGTTATTAGACCTCTTTCCTGGGGAGCAGCTTTCCAATAATCCCTAGTTCTATTAAATCTCCAGTTGAGATATCACTTGTAATTTTTCTTTACTGGAATATTTGTCTTGTCCCCATCTTTAAATTCTTTGCCCCACTCTAGTGGAACAGTTGGCCTTCTGCAGATATCTACTCATAGGGGCTTTGTATATTTCACCAGATAGTTAAATTTTGCAGAAGGTTATCCAAGAGTATCCTAGAAGGTTAGGCTTCCGAGGCATTAAAATTTGATTATTTAGAATTAGGCCAGAAATTATAGGTTGGTATATACCTTAATACAAAATTCAAATATAGGCCTAAACAATAAGTTAATGCATTTGATTTTTTGACCATTGGAAGATAATTTTACTATTTCTCATCCACTTAAAAAAACGCTTATATGATATTAGTTTAGTGGGGTTATTTAATAACACTACAAAGTGTTATTTAATTTCTCTTCATTAATAAGTTGGAGGCAATTTATTTATTTATTTGAGTATTTGAATTTTATTGATATTTAAACTCAACATTTGTGTATTTTTTAAAATGTTTATTTATAATAAACTCAACTTATATACTATGAGAAGTAATTGTGAGAATTACTAATATTGAGATGAATGAAAATATTCACATTTAATCTAAAAGCATTTAAAAAATTTATATGGAGTTTGAGAAATTATCTTTTTATGGGAGTACCAAAATATATACTTAAAAATAATTATGTCAATAGTTAAATGTGCCACTTGTACTACTTGTGGAGTTATAGAAGAGAGTTTATTCTAAAATTTTATATGTCGTACATTACTTGTGAGCACATATAGTGTCATTCCTGTTTGAAAGATAAACAAGTATTTTTTATTATATGGTATTTAAATGTCTCACTAGAAAATTATTATGAAGAATTTAATTAGTAATGAGATAATGAGATTAAATTACATAATAACAATACTTGTTGATTCAGTTATTGAATTATATAAATATTTGGACATATTTAAATGCTTTGTTCTCCACAATGTTAGTTCCTTGCCTCCATCCTTTCTTGATGAAAATCTCATAAAGAACTCTAGGCAATTCAAGCAAGTTAGAGGCATTTAGGTTTGGAAAAATGAAGCGGGTGATGAAGAAGTTGATGAGGAGCTAGATTATGATCTTGAAGACATTGAACACATTGGTACTCATGGCCTTGAGAGTGTGCAAATTGAAGAAGAAATCCCTCAAGAGCAAGTCCCTTCTCAAACTCAAAGGAAGAGGCAAAGAGGACCTTCTACCTCCTAAAGTATTGATGATGAACCCGCTTAGGTTGGTAATTTCTTTGACCGTCTATCCATTGTTGAATCAAACTTCAATACAAGGTTTGATCATGTGGACACAAGGCTTGATCGGTTTGAGCATAGGATGGATTATGTGGAACATGACATTCATCACCTTTATGCTCATCACAACATCCAATACACTTGGAATCCTCCTTCTCTTCCTCCTCCATTCCAAGAACACCAAGACCCTTAGTTATTTTTATTTTATTTTCTTTGTTTGGTCTATCTTGTATTCATTTTTTAGTTCTTGATCTTTTGTTTCTCTTTTATTTCTCTTTTATTTCTAGTTTATCTCTTTCTTTTCCTTTTATCTTTGACAAATGGGGAGAAGAAGATGTGTTTATGTTTATGATATGCTAAGTGCTACATGATCATGTGTTTAGTAGTAGTACTTATCTTGAATGCTTAAAGTAGTATATGTACTATTTTTGTAATGCATTGTAAATGCTACAAGTTTTGTTATTTATCATGTTATGATGTTTTTAGTATATTTGTGATATTAAGCCTTGTTTTGCTTACTTTGTTTCTTTTATGTTATTTTATTTCAAGGTTTATTTTTATAAATTTATATTTCTTATCATGTCCATAAAGGAGGAGAAATAAAGAAATATATTTGTTAAAGGAGATAAATTTTTTGTTTTTCCAATTGGTATCTTTTAAAAAATCATCTCCTTTGTGATCATTAAGTATTTAAAGAATCATTTTTTTTAATCCCTAAATATGCTTTGATTAATTCATACTTTAATACATGATATTGAAATTATGCATATATTTAAGGGGAGTAGATTAATTTCTCTTATTAAATTTATTTAACTTAAAATGGGAAGCTATTTCATATAGCATTAATATTTTCTTGCTAATTGTTTTTGACTCACACACATATTATTTATTATTTTGATTGTCAAAGATAAAAAGGGGGAGATTGTTGACCATTTGCATGATCAAACTCCTAATTTTGATCTTTGACAATCAATTTAAGGTTCTAATAATTTCATTCAAGTGTATAGGAACTTAATTATTCATCAAGATTATTCTTTCAAATCCGGAAATACGAAATATTATCATTATACTGTATTTCGGTGAAGTATACTATACCAAAAATATACCTAAACTATCTAGAGCAAATAGAATTCAAAAACACACATGTTGGACTTACAGGTGTCTCCTTACGAGCCACTCACGAGTCGGTCACGAGCTGCCTATTGTTCGAGCAAATTCAAGCATCGAAGGATTTTGGATAGAGCTGCTCACGAGCTGCCCTTACGATTGTGAGCAACTCATGAGGGTAGCCCTGACAGCTCCCAATGGATATTTTCAAATCCAATGGTCTTTAAACTGACGCTCATGAGCCAAAGCTTGCTCCTCACGATCGTGAGTAGTGTTTCAGCTGCAAAAAGTCTAAGTTGATTTAAAAATCAACAAGAGACATTGTAGACATAATCAATGCCTCCAATAGCCATAATTTTAGTTGTTTATCTATATAAACAACCCTTAGAGTTCAGTTGAAGGTTTAAGAAACTTGATCATTCAAATTCACTCTTAAGCATTCAATTAAGCTCTCAAATTCTCTCTTAAAAATTTCTATATTTGTATAACTCTTGTGAGAGTTGGTGAGTGTTAGAATAGACATTCTTGTTCTTTTATTTTCTGGGTTGAGAAAACGAGAAGTTAGATTCTATTCTAAAGGAATTGGTTTAAGTGTTTAGCCATTAAAACACTTAGGAATTGGTTTTAAGAGTGAGCCTAGGAACTCTTGTTTGTAAGATTGAAAGAGTGAGCCTTAAACTCTTGTGTAATTTCAATCTTGTGAATAAGATTGTGGGTGATTAAAAATCCTAACTTGGGGATAAGTTCGGTGGAGCATATGATTGTTGAGAATCCGAACTCCTTATATCTTTGTGTTCTTCATTCTTCATTCTCAACATTCTTTCAATTCGTATTTAATTTCTTTTAATTTTGATAGCCTTATTCACCCCCCCTCTAAGGAACTTTCAGGTTATACTACACCTGATGATCATTACTACTGGGAAAGACCGGAAGACATGGACTATAA
>CATIWK010131606.1:0-11073 GCA_949634005.1 Mallotus japonicus | reverse complement strand
AATGGAGGGAAACTAATAAAATAAAAAGAGGGAAATTGATAGAAAAAAGAGGGAAAACAATTAAAATTAAATGTTTTTAGAATAAAACAAAATAAAGAGTGAAATATAAAGAGTGCATTGGATTAAATAAAATTATTTACTCTTTATATTTAAATATTCCTTAAGATGCTCTTTATTACCTAGAATATGCTCTTTATTTTAAAGAGCACCATTGGAGATGCTCTAACAATCACTCTTTATAATAAAGAGTTTATGTCAAATAAAAAGTGGATTGGAGATGCTCTAAAAAGTGAAATTACAATCAATACATTAGAAGTCAATTTAACGATGTCGTTTCAGGCAATTATTTAAGGATAAATGCATCATCTATATCTATCTATCTATATCTATATTCTATCTATCTATCTATCTATATCTATATCTATATCTATATACAATATATAATAGTTAAGTACATGAATTTTGCCACGTGAAGAAAGACTTATATGATACTTACTATAAATTTAACATGTGGCTTGCTGAAATTTTAACACTTTTTTTTTTAACGCAGCGTAGTGCTCATAAGGGGAAAAAAAACGCAGTGTTGGTAACGGAAGAAAATAAAAAAACAACTGAAGAGCTGCAGCTCTTCATTACACTCTACATTTCCCTTTTTTTTTTTTTCTTTTTTCATGGTTATGATGCCTTCTCTTCAACCTACTTTTTTTTTTTTTATGTTGTGTTGATTGGAGCTCTTCATTGCAGTCTTTGTTCCCTGTCTCTCCGCATTCTTTTTGCTTTCTAGATTTTAGAGGTTATGATTCATCTGAGCAGAGGTAAGAGAAGAAATTTGGGAATTTTTTTATTGTTAAGGTTAAGGTTGAGATTATTTCCAAAGATTTTCATTTGTTATATATGTTTTCAAAGGGGATTATTATTGTCAAGTTGAATCAAAGCATATGAATGTCAGTCATGTTCATCGGACTCTGAGATTGGACAGACATTGGAATAGTTGGACTCGACGACGAAGAAGCAGTAGATGGGAGGTATTAGTCTGAATTCAAGGCTTCCAAATGCAGATGGAGGCGTGCACTCTAGACCTAATTCATCGGCTCTGCAACCTCTCTCTAATCGTAACCAGAAGTTTTCTAATGACTTTCGTGCTTCTCCTTAAGAGGTATTTCCAATTTGTTTTAATTATGGTACCTTTTCGCCTCTCTCTTATTTCCCTCTGTTTTTCTTCATAGCAATCTCTCTATCTTCACTTAAATTATTGTTGGGTTTTTATGTAATGCTAATTTTGATTTACATGCAGTATCTCAAAGAATAGCATGTATACTCTCTTACAACCACGACTTGATGTTCTTCTGTTTGAGGTAGTTTTCCCTCTCATGTGCTTCAATGATAATGATCAAAAGCTTTGGGATGAAGATCCTCATGAATATGTGAGGAAAGGTTATGGTGAGTATGAGAGCATTGATAGACATAATTTACAAGAATAATATGTTCACTGCTTTTTTAATGCAGATATCATTGAGGATTTGTATAGTCCAAGGACCGCAACAATGGATTTTGTCAGTGAATTGGTTAGAAAACGTGGCAAAGAGAATCTTCAAAAGTTTATTCTCATGAATAAACTTCAAAAGTTATAATATATTTAGAGATGCTTTTATGTTTTTTTATTTATTTCATTGACAATTCTTGATTCTTTTACTGTCTTCCTTCATATGCTAATGCTTATGCACTTTTCCCTTTTAGTTGTGTTGTTTCTTTGTTTGATTTCTTGATTTTGATTTTTCTTTCATTAAATAGTATTGCTCTGGATACCTTTGTTTGTTAGCATCAATTTAGGGTGGTAAGTTTATTTGTTAGATAAGCCTTGGCTTTTGTGTATCAAAATATTTTTCAAAATTTGCTTAATGTATAAATGATGTTCGATGAAATGCCTATGAGAGATTTGTGTTCTGAACTATGAGAGATTTGTGTTCTGAACTACAATGCTTTGATATCGAGATTGCTTATGCTGGATCAAAATTCTTTTAAGGTTAAGTTTATGACAATAGTGTTAGTAAGAACTGGAGGTTCACATGGTGGTGTTGTGGTCGTAGTGAGGTGATTCAGGCAAAGCGTTTTCTGCAAGAAAATATAATAAAAAGAGGAGAAGAATATGAAAAGTTATTAAATTTTAAGTATTTGAAGTGTCAAAATGGTGCAAGAAAATTTCTGATGGTGCTAATAATTGAGTTGGGCCTTGAAGGTAAATTACAAATATGGAAATGCAGTAATTTTTAAAGTTCTTAAGCTAGAAAATCAATTTTCTAATTGCTTGCATATAAATTATATATGGGTGACTGCAGATTGTGTAGAAGAAATTGATGCTCAATAGGTATTTAGATATGTACTGTACAAGGATGGTAAAAGCACTAAGTTGTCTTATCCCTTGGAAAGCTTTTGATTCGGATGTGTCTGGAAGAAGCTTTCATAATGGACGTTTCATTCAAAGAATGCGTGAAAAAGCTGCAACTCTACCCAAGGATCTTCCTCTTCTTTCACATTCCATTTGAAAAAATTGCAGAATAGAAGTCCTGATAATCTTTTTATTGTCTCTATAGTGTAAAATTAGAGGAACAGTAACATCTATACTTGAAGTGAAGGGGACTATCAAGGGTGTCCAATACAAAACTAAAAATGATGAAGAGCTTACTGCTTATGCTCCAATTACAATAGTATGCGATGGTTGCTTTTCAAATTTGCGATGCTTTCTTTATGAACCTAAGGTGAATATTATGTTTCAGCTTGACAGTGAATTCATTATTTAATATGCAAAGGAGTATAATAGTTAAGCATTTTGTTTCATCAACTAGAGCATCACATGTAATCATCACCTCTAAAATTCAAGTCTTTTACTAGGCTTGAGGTCAACTTTGGGAGCGTTGTAATTAATGCAGGTTGACATACCCTCTTGCTTCGTTGCACTGATCTAATTTATATTATGGTGACGTAATGTAATGTTTCCTCCATGAAATTCATGTTTTAGCAAGTTCAGCTTCAATGAAATTCCTCCAGTTACTTAGTTTGACTGTTACTCTTCCATTAATTTTGTTGCTATTCTTACTAGAGCTGAAAGCCTTCTCAACACTCTAGCTGATGCTGCTGTTGCCACTACTGATTTCGCGGCCTCTACTGCTGCTGGTGGTACTGCTGCTTCTTCTAACTCTACTGATGCTGCCATACAAAAGAGTAGTGGTTGGTTTGGTTTTATCTCTGAAGCTACGAAGTTCATTCTCAAGGTGAAAATTTACTTCACTTAGCTTGCTTTTTTTTTTCCTGTTGAAATTTTAACTGTATTTGAAAAAAAAAATTATATTCAGATGTTGAAGGATGGATTATCAGCTGTTCATGTACCTTATGCTTATGGTTTTGCTATTATATTACTCACTGTTATTGTCAAAATCACGACGTTTTCCTTGACCAAGCAGCAAGTGAGTTTTACTCATTTGTTGCTTTTTTCTTTACTCTTAATCATTTCATTTATATTGTTTTGATAAAGTTTTAATTACAAATGCATATTTTTTTATATTTATTAAAAATTATTTTCAGGTCGAATCCACATTGGCTATGCAAAACCTTCAACCAAAGATTAAAGCAATTCAACAGAGATATGCAGGCAATCAAGTGCGGCACATTTGAAGTTATATGGATTGTATTGAATTTTTAAGGTTGAGCTCGAGCACATGTGTTTTGCTTTTCAATAAATTCATTTCTTTATTAAGTAATTAGGTTTGTTTCTGCCTACAAAATAGTTAATTAGAGCATGTTATGCTCTCATTAAGTTCTTTTTTTTTTTTTTAAAGAAAAGATTGCAGTTGTAGATGGTATAGTCCCTTGCAACTTTTGAAAATTTTGTTGATTGCAGTGTATGCTCTGATCTGAATTTTTTGTTTTTGTCAAATTAGTGGTTAGGATGTGGAAGTTAAGAGTTGCTTAGAAGTTAAAGGAATAAGGCTCTTAAATTATCTGGGGTTATTGCTTAATATCTAAATTTGATGCTTTAATTGTTGTTTCCATTTGATGCTTATGTGTTGGTGTTTTCCACGGAATTTTTAGATGATGGAAAGTTGTAGGACATTGATGAAGATCTCCATAGCTGTCAGCTTGCTGTCTACTTCCATGAGACCATGCTTCGGCTCTTTGCTTCTAACATTCTCATATCAGGAATTCAAGCCTTTGGTGCTAAGATTAGTATGCAAATACCTTTTTTTTTTTTGTAAAACCCATTTTTTGGTCCCTGAACTATACGAGTTTTCCACACTTGGTTCCTAATCATTTATTCTAAAGAATTGAGTCCCTCAACTTTTAATTTTTTTTATTTTCATCATTTGTTCACTCAGATACCAAATTGAAGATGCTGTCGTCTTCTGTTGAGTTGTAAAAGCATATCTCAACCAATTATTGGTTGTGAGCTTGATCATTTGAACTTAATTTCACAGTTGATTGTGAGTTGCATCAAGCTGTTCATGCAAATTGTTTGTTTTTGACAGCTGATTTAGACATGCTTTTTGTTCAGATGTGCTTTTATAACTCAACAAAAGATGACAACATCTTCAATTTGGCATTCTGAGTGAACAAAGGATGAAATAAAAAAAAATAAAAGTTGAGGGACTCAATTCATTGAAATAAAAAAATAGGGACCAACCGTGGAAAACCAGTAAAGTCCGAGGACCTAAAAATGGGTTTTGTCTTTTTTTTTTTCATTAAATACTTAGATCATGGATTGTTAAATTTTGTTTAATCTAAATAATAATTGCAATGCCATGACTGATCTTTTATCACATATGGGAACTGATTAGTGTTTTGATTCTTTTTTTGGATTTTTTATTTGGTGCAGCAAAGAACTTGATTCTTGCCGGCAGTAACTTTATATGAAGAGGTAGTTATTGAGTTGTGGGATCTATCTAGCAACTTTGTTGACCATACATGTTTAGCACTTAGCAGTGTCATCAATATTATAGTGCAAAACTTCTATGTTATTTTCACTAATTGTGAAGAAAAAATTATATCACAGCCATATTATTTATTTCTGACATGAGAATGTTATTACTATCTTTATTTTTATCTTTATCTTTATTAATTGAAAATAATTATTTCTTCGGCACGATAATGTCTAGTTTTATTAAAAGCAGAGATCTGAATTCCTACTCCTAAATGAGATACGTATCTAGCATTCAAACCGGAAACATTGCAAAGACATCACTTAATTTGATAGCAAAACGCTACAGTTTTGCATGATGCACACAGAATATTTTTGGGAAATGTAAAAAAAAGTTCTGAAGCTAGCCATACGTAAGCATGCAGTAGACCATGGGATACGCGTCAGGCATTAAACAAACGGAGAAGCTAAATGACAAAAAAATACACAATCAAATTTAAATGCACTGTCATTTTGATACAAATACAAAGGGCTTTTTTGAAAATCAAAACAAAAGGAGAATCAGTCATATTTGATCATGTAGAATGCCATGTTCGCATGATTAAATTTCAAACCACGTGGTCGACATTTTTCTTAAAATACAGTGAAAGGTATTGTTTCCCATAGTGGCAATTTTGAAATTTTTTTAAAATCACATATGGAAGTCGTTCCTCTTTATAGTATATATATTATAGATATTTTCCACTATGCGTGTACGTGGATTGACTGCGGCCATGCATATATACAGATTTCCAGATAGCTGCATTATATAATGTGCATGATTAATCATTTAATTACCATCTTGTTTAGTTTTGATCTCTCTTTTCTGCAGAATCTAAGCAAGCAGCTCTCCTTCTCTTTCTTTAGCTCTCTATCTATCTATATATATCCCTTTGTTTACTTTCCATTTCGTTGACCGAAAAGAACAAAAAGAAAAAAAAATGTTGAGATCAGATTCATCTTTGTCAGTTGTAATCTTTGCTGTTTGCATGATTGTTGCAGCAGTTCATGCGCAGAATCAAACTCGAACACCTACAACCGATCCTAATGAAGGTATGTATGCCATATTCTTAATTTTCGTCGTAGTCATCTTCTTCTTTCCGTTGCAGCTGCTTAATATTGTTGCCAATTTAATTAATTTCTACGCCGTGATCTTGCAAAACAAAATCTAACTATAGCTTAAAGGAAAGTTTTAAAAAATTATTATGTGAGGAATCTATTTTTACTAAAATTATTTATTAAATTTGAATTCAAATTTTAATGTCTGCAGTTATATTAAATTAGTTTTTTTTTTCCCAAAAAATTGATGCCTTTATAGTTTTATATCGGTTGAATGTATAGTTTTACTTAGAACTTTACGTAATTAACTTTTGACACTCTTCAATTTTTAAACTTTTATCTTAAACTTTTTTCATCTTTTAATTTGTACTTTTTAATTTTATTTAATTTATACAATAAATTTAATTTTAAATAATTTTAAACACATAAAATATTAAAATTAGATTCAAAACAATATAAGAATTAAAAATTAATATTTTAAAAGTTAAAAAAATTATTTTTAAATTATATCATCTCTTTTATTAAATATTATTTTAATTTATATAAATTTTTTCTTATATTCATATTAATATTAATTCATAAAATATTTTAATTTTATATATTATAGAAGTTAGATAGATTTAAAATAAAAATTTAAAAGTTAGATAGAACATAACAAAAGTTAAGTAGCTGTAGAGATTAATTAATTGTATAGAGTTAGTGAAACTATGCATTTGATCTTTTTATATTAGTTATCCACTAGTTCAAATATAAATAAAATTCACAAAACTTGGAAAAAATTTTCAGCTTTTTAAAACTTGGAAAATAAATTAAATCGAAAGTGGCCACTTTGGCGTTCGAAAGTGGCCGCCATGAGTGAAGGGATAAAGCGTATTATAACAAATTTGGACGGCCATCCTATCTTCGACATTTTGCGACAATATTTAGAGGGTGTTTGGTTTAGCTGATTTTAGTAGTTGATAGAAATTTTGTTTCAAAAAGTTGAATAAAAGGTGTTTGGTAAAGTTTTAATATCAGCAGCTGATAGCTGATTGACTCCCAATCAAACTGCTGATTCAATAAGTTTCAAATTGTAACTTTTTTGAATCAACTGATTCAAATTTATTTACTTTTGCAAAATTAACCCTTCTTTTTTCTACTTCGGGTGATGTTAGGCATGAGTTTTTGACAGCGTTTACTATACTTGGAATGGACACTGGTGTAGGGTTATTGTACCTTAGATGTTGATGTGACATACTATGCTGCTGTAGTAGACTAAAATATTGCCTATTTGTTGTTAAAAAAAAAATATTGCCTATTTTTAATATTTTTTTCAATTTTTTTTACCTAATGAAAAAATTTAAAATTTTGTGGTATTTCATAATTTTATTTTAATTTTTTATTTTTAATAAAAATATTTTCATCACATTAATTATAGTACGAATAGACATTTAGTTAAAATTAAATAAATAATTATTGATATAATATTAATAAAATGTCGAATGTATTCTTATATTGTTCAAAAAATATATCTAAAAAATTAAACAATATTATTTTGTATTTATTAAAAAATTATGAATTTAATATATTATTATTGTTATTATTATTATAGTAGTAAAATTTAATATTATTTTTTCTATTTATTTGTATAAAATAGATAAATTATGTCTAGAATAGTCATTTTATATACTAACCAAAACATCTCACATGCATTTTACCAAACACCATTACAAAACAGCTATCAGCTATCAGCTACCAGCTATCAGCTGATAGAAACAGCTAAACCAAACAGACCTTAATTATTCAAAAACTTTAACAGAAAAAGGCTATAAATTTTGACACCGTCGCTAAAGAAAGGTCCATGACCATGAGTCACTGTATTTAGCATTAGAGACAAACCTGGTCGGCCAAAATTTCACTACCGTTGCTAAAAAGTTTGTCATTGAAAATCATCAATATTTTCTTTGCCTTCGGATATGAATGGCGCCTCTGAAATTCATTATTGGAAAATTTTGAATGTCGTGAATGCTTGAATTTCTTAAATTAATTTCTCATACCAGAAAAAGAATGTTGCCTAAACGTACGTTTAACTTCACTGAAATTGATAATTGCAGCGAGAGCGTTGAACTCCATATTTGCACAATGGGAACAATCAGCTCAGCAGAATCAGTGGAACATAAGCGGCGAGCTGTGCAGTGGATTTGCCCTCGGTTCTTCTCCTACCATCGACGATCAGAATTACAATCCCTTCATCAAATGCGACTGCTCTGACAATAATGGCATCACTTGCCACATCACTGCATTGTATGTTTACTTATTGTCATTTCTTTTCATTGTGTGTATCATCTGTTTGATTTTACGTCTCGGTGGCCAAAAAAAAAAAAAAAGCCAAGTGGTGTTAGTAGTGTGTTAGATTCGTGATTGCTTAATTTTGATGATATTTGCAGGAAAGTTTATGCACTCGATGCAGTGGGTGAACTACCAGATGAACTGTGGACTTTAACATTTCTTACCAATTTGTAAGCCTTACACTGTCCTTTCTTGAGTGAACTATATCGTACAGCCTCACCAATTTGTATGAAATGTAATAAATTTTTTTTTTAATTTCTTACAGGAAATTGGATCAGAATTTCTTGACTGGTACCCTGTCTCCATCCGTTAGCAATCTTGCACGCATGCAATATCTGTAAGCTGATCTATATTCTAATTTTGGTCATAGGATGTGCTAATGTTGATAAGTACTTTCTAGTTATCTGATGATAAGGTTGTATCTTGGTTTAGGAGCATGGCCATTAACTCACTTTCTGGGGAACTTCCTAAGGAACTTGGATTGCTTACTGATTTAAGATTAATGTAAGTTATTTAATTGACGGATTGGCGATTTTGCTATTCAAAAGATGATGAGGGTCATCCACTGCATTGCTTTGATAATTAATACTTCCTCCATTCCAAACTAATTGTCTCTTTTTAATATTTCAATTGGATTAAGAAAACATTTAATAGGCTTATAAAATAGCTAAATAAGATTAAATTACCATTCTCTAAATATATTCAAAATTTATTACTCCCTCTATTCCTGTTTAATTATCGTTTAAGGATTATGCACATAAATTAAAAAATGTAATTAATATATGTGTAAAATACTATACTACCCCTATAATAATTCCCTCAACTAATTATTAGTTTTGTATAGAGTCCCAAAAGAAGTAGATAACTATTCAATTAATTTTTCTATATTAAATAAGGGTGAAATAGGAAAAAAAGTAGTTAAAATGTATTGGTAAATTAAAACGTCAATTATTTAGGAATAAAAATAGACTTCTAAAACGTTAATTATTTAGGAACAGAGTAAGTACAAAACTATAGATAAGGGTAACATAAGGATAAAAGAGGAAAGAAAAATTAATGTTACATTGGATATATAAAAGTGACAATTATTTTGGAATTTTCTTTTATTTGAAAAAGAGACAATTGCTAGTTTGGAATGAAGAGAGTAACTTTTATTTTTAAGGGTAAAGATTTCTGGCGTGGCCCGTACTGACATAGGCCAACAAAACCCCCAAAATGCCCCCCCTTCAAATTGAATAGCCTCCATGTATGCAGGGACAAAAGAGAAAATCCAAAATTTTTTTTTTGTCTTTTGACGGCCCCACACGTGACTGCTCACGATGCGGAACGCACCATGTATCATTGCTTTTTAATGCTTTTAGATGGGTGTTGCCATGCAAACGGGAATTTACTTACTGCCACAACGTGGCAATCATGCATTTAATAGCACAGGGACAATTGGTGCTATTTCTTTTCACTACTTATGTACTTCAGTACTTGGGCTCGATTATCTGAAATTAGGCTGTTCATTTAATGTTGTAGTGCTTTTGGATCAAACAACTTCTCCGGTCCTCTGCCATCTGAGCTTGGAAACTGCACAAAGCTAGAACAAATGTAAGTTCTGATATATTGTTGTCTTTCTATTCTTTTATACTCTTTCAGCTTGTGCATATGTTCCTAGAAAGGGCTAGGCATATATATTCCGGCATCCTATCAATAAAAAATAAAAATAGCAAGCATAGAGAAGCAGAGTCAATCTACAAAGACTAGAGCACGGGTGGCAAAAGTGAATATATCTAGAACTATAACGACAAAGATTATGCCATTTCTTCTAACCACTTTTCTTATCATATTGTAACTATTTGTAAGTTCTCATGACTTACGAATAATTAGACTGACAAAAATTGTTCACCTTGACAGTTATCTTGATAGCTCTGGAGTTAGTGGTGAGATTCCTCCAACATTTGCTGGCCTACGGAACATGGTTACCATGTAAGAACATTTAGACGACTCTTTCCTGATAACAGCTTTCATTAAAGATATTAACAAAACACATTATGCTTTTTCCCCCACTAAGAAATGCTACTGTTGGTTTCAGGTGGGCATCTGATGTTGAATTTACAGGAAGGATACCTGACTTCATAGGGAACTGGTCAAAACTTAACACCTTGTAAGACAAGTCATCAAACAATTTATTTAGATCAAGCTTAAGTTACTACAGGCTTTATCTCAAATTTCACTTGAATTTGAATGCTCAAACAAATAGTTTATGATATTCAATTGAAGAAATAAATAGTTATGATTAGCCACTACTATAAAGGAAAAATTCTCATCATTTATTCAACTACTAAAAATGTTGCTGCAGGAGGTTTGAAGGGAACTCCTTTGAAGGTCCAATTCCATCATCTCTTGCCAACCTAACTTCTTTGACAGAGCTGTGAGTATGACCTGCAACTTTTATTGGTTTTGTCTGTACAAGTGGACCTATGAGACTAACAACCTAATGTTAAATACAATTGTAGGAGAATAAGTGATTTATCAAATGGAAGCTCTTCGTTGGCATTTATTAAGGACATGCTCTCTTTAACAATCCTGTAAGGAAACACAACACTGCCTGATTCAATATGCTTCAGTATTATGCATGCACCATCGTGTTTCCATATCATTCCAAATATAGTATGACAATTCATGTCCCTCAGGGTGCTAAGGAATGACAATATTTCAGATTCAATTCCATCCAATATTGGAGATTACCAGAA
>CATIWK010131563.1:0-18868 GCA_949634005.1 Mallotus japonicus | reverse complement strand
CCATATCATTAAGGTGTAAACACGTAACTAATTGTGCAGTGAGATGGTGATGTCACGATCCACTGCACTAACATCTTGCTTTCTTTGGAGTCATGACAAGAAATTGATTGTCATGTGCTGTCACGTTTGTTTCAGTGTCTTGTCTTGTCGTACAAATGTCAAAACAATTATATTTCTTTCAGCGCTTGTCTCGTAGTACAAAAAGTTAAAACTTTTGATTCTTCGTTTAAACCTTTTTTTTTTGGTGATTTTTATATATAATTTTTTTTGAAACAAACTTAATTATAACCAAACGTTTTTAGAGAAAAGGGCGGTGAGAGATTCAAATCTTTCTTTTTATAAAAGTGTCATGCCTATTACTACTAGACTAATAGTTAACTCAAATCCTTCCTTGATATATTCACTACCCTTAGATGAGTGGGAGGTTGACAATTTTTTATATATAATTTAATTGAATGTATAATACAAAATTTAAATATTTTTCATTTAATTAATAAAAATAAAATATATAAATATTGACATTTTTTTTTGAAACTATAAATATTGACATTTAATTATTATGTTTTTAGATAATTTTAAAACTAAAATCGTTCAAATCATCTTGTAGTACATTCTAAACAATTTTTCAGTAAATTTCATAAGATGAAACATGGCTACAGCTATACGAATATAAGAGACAGAATACCTAATTTTAACTTATGAGTTCATTGATATATTATTGGTTGACTGTATAATTTCACCTCTGAACTTTATATAATTAACTTTTAGCACCTCTCAACTTTTATTATTATCTATTTAATTTTTAAATTTTTTATTTTAAATCTTTTTCACCCTTAAATTTGTACATTTCATTTCTATTTTAATCATACAATATTGGAATGGACGAATATTTGATTTCAAATGATTTTAAACATATATTAACTCCAAAACAATAAAAATAAAATTAAATGCTGGTATAAAAAAGGTAAGAAAAATTTATTTATGATATCTCTTATAATTAAAAATTATTTTAGTTAATATAAATTTTGTTTATGTCTATATCGATAATAATTTGTAAAATATGTTAGTTTTATAGGGGTTAAATAGGTTCAAAATAAAAATTTAAAAGTTAAATGCAAAATAATAAAAGTTGAGGAGTGTCAGAGACTAATCATGTAAATTTCAGGGGTGAAACTATACATTTGGCCATAAATTATTTTACCAATTAAATATGCATATTATTTTTAATATTATATTATAAAATATTATTTAAAAAACATATTAAAATATAAAAAATATATAAAAAAAAATTACCAAACTAATTTTGTGTCGAATAGTACAAAAATTATACTTTCCCCTCTATTTATAAATGAAAACATTCTCTTATGATCAAGCTTCACTACGGAGGCAGTAGCTTTTAGCTTTTACAACATTTCATTTCCTGCAATGAATTGAGCAATCATGGCAGTCCAACCGCAGCAAACTATTGATGGTTCGTACGACGACGATGGGAAGCCATTAAGAACTGGTAAAGAAACTTACAAAACTCCAACTTCAATACACATGTACCTAGCTATGTTTTCTTGTAATAATTCAATCTTGTACTTAATTAATTAGTTCCTGAGGGAAACTCAATTCAACAGGAACTTTATGGAGTTGCGTAGCGCATATCATCACTGCTGTTATTGGTTCTGGAGTTCTGTCTCTGGCTTGGAGTACAGCACAGCTAGGATGGATAGCAGGGCCAGTTTGTTTACTTTGCTTCGCAATTGTCACGTATGTTTCTGCTTTCCTCCTTTCCGATTGTTACAGGTCTCCAGACCCTGTAACCGGATCCCGAAACTACTGTTACATGGATGCTGTTAGAGTAAATCTTGGTACTCTCAGACTTTGTTTTTCCTGTTTTTTTTTTTTTTTTTTAGAATTCTAGGATGTGTATTACGCCCAATGATATATGGAAAAGAATAAAATACTCAAGTATGGATCACATGTTCAACTGTCTACGTAAGAATTTCTTTGGGACAAGTATAAAAAAATAACCGACACATTTTCTTTTAAAGGCTTGTAGTGTTTTTTATGATATTTAAAAATATGTAGTTTCATTTTCTAAAATTTTAATACCCTATCAACTAATATCATAATTATTTTATAATTTTAATATAACAATAATTTTTAATAATAAAAATATTTTACATGTGATTTACTATCAAGATAACTATTTAGATATTTTAAAAATATTATAAATTTATTTTAAAAATATTTTCTTTTTTATCTTTAATAAAATAAAAATATCTTATTTTTATTAATTATGAATTTATTTTAGTTAATTGAATGCTATACTACTTAATAAATAATTTCTTTATTAAAAATTTATGTTATTGTAACATTATATTATATATTTTCTTAATAATATTACTGAGTAAGTTACTAAAATGTAAGTAAAATCAAACCATAAACCATTAAATGTTACGAAAAATACTATAGTTCTTTAAATGAAAAAACATCTAATCACAAGGTATTTTATTGTACTTTTCCTTTTTTTTTTTAATCTTCTTTGGCAATCATATTTGATCTTCGGGTCAGGAAATCTTTCTTTTGATGAAAAATAGGTAAAACGCAGACATGGTTTTGTGGTTTGCTTCAGTACTTGAGCATGTCTGGGACTTGTATTGCTTATGTTATTACTACTGCAACCAGCATGAGGTACTACTTAACCAGATTGTCTTCAATGCATTGTTTTTTGACTTTTCTTTATAGATTTCTTGTTAACCTTTTTTTATCTTTTGATAAGGGTTCTTGAGCGTCATATATAATTTTGTTTTGTTGATTAATGCAGAGCAATTCTAAGATCAAACTGTTACCACAGAGAAGGACATAGAGCTCCATGTTCACATGGGAATACTTTATTTATGCTTCTATTTGGGTTGGTCCAGATATTAGTATCACAAATACCAAATCTTCATGAGATGGCATGGCTGTCAGTAATTGCAGCAATAATGTCCTTCACTTACTCTTTTATAGGATTTGGACTCGGCATTGCAACAGTGATAGGTATGGCTCCTGCCGATTTTGTTGGCTTTTTTTCTTTTTTAGTAATATGGGTGGAGAGACCTGAATATACATGGAGTGTATAGTGGTGGCAAACATTTCCTTTTAAATTAATCCCAAAAATTCGAAGTTCAAACCCTTCATCTCATAATGTTCTTAGAGAGAAGTGTCCATTAAATAGTAATTTTTTTTTTGTTAACTTCTACAATATAAATAAAGAATCATTGGCTGCTAATTGTGCTTCTCCTTGTTAGCTATAAATTTTCATTTGTGCAATTGCAGAAAATGAAAGGATAAAGGGTAGCATAACAGGAGTTCCAGCTGCTAACATTGCTGATAAATTATGGTTAGCCTTCGAAGCACTAGGGGATATTGCTTTTGCTTATCCATACTCACTCATTCTTCTTGAAATTCAGGTTTGATCTCTATCTCTTCCGAAAAAAAAAAAAATTCAAAAATGTTATTGGCAAATTATTGGAGCAGAAAATGAGGAACAAAAAATTGTTGAATTGTTGAAGGATACGCTGAAATCATCACCACCAGAGAACAAAACCATGAAGAAGGGCTCAATGGTTGCAGTCTTTGTTACAACTTTCTTTTACCTCTGCTGTGGATGCTTTGGATATGCAGCTTTTGGCAATGAGACGCCTGGAAATCTTTTGACAGGATTTGGATTTTTTGAACCTTTCTGGCTTATTGACCTTGCAAATGCTTGCATTATTCTTCATTTAGTTGGAGGATATCAGGTACTCCCCTTTTAAAATCTGACACTGCCATTTCTTGTTTCCTACATAATTTTTTTTTTTTCATATTCAAACCCTTTTCTTAATCACTTTTCGCTTTTAACCTAAATATTCAAAATTATATTTTTCTTTATTAATGCTAAGTTCAAATAACTTAAGGGCTTGTTATTTCCTTTAAAAATTAGATAAGAATTAATTCCACTTATTAACTGACAACAAATACTAGTTTTGAGAGAAGAATATCTTCTCTTTTTTTCCTATATTTTTCTCAATATGATGTACAAGTTTAAATTGTATTTACAAGACTCTATTTTTGAATACATTATAACTCCTACACTAATTTAGGGATATTAGTCAACTCAAATCAATCCCTACAATCATTCACTCCAATACTCCCCTTCAAGTTGGTGCATAATATTTCAAATGTCTAACTTGTCTAGTGATTCGTAGAAGACTCGACTTGAGACAACTTTGGTGAGTATGTCTGCCAACTGGTCTTCCAACTTTACAAAAGGAACTCGGACTATTTTTGCTTCGATTTTTTCTTTGATGAAATGTTGATCTACTTCCACATGTTTGGTCCGATCATGTCGAACCGGATTGTGGAAAATTTCAATAGCTGCCTTATTGTGACAATATAAGTTCATTTCTGCCTCAATCGAATATCCAATTTCTCTTAGTAGCTCCTTCAACTAAAGAAGTTCACATAGTCCTTTGGATATGCCTCAAAACTCAGCTTCAGCACTGGATAGCACAACTACCTTTTGTTTCTTACTTCTCCAGGTAACTAAATTAACTCCAACAAAGGTAAAGTATCTGGATGTTGACCTTCTATCCGAGTTACTTCCTGCCTAATCAACTTCTGTATATGCATCAATGTTCAGATGATTGTTCTTTCTGAACATGAGACCCCTTCCCGGAGATGACTTAAGATATCTGAGAATTTGGAATATAGTCCTCATATGATCTTCACTCGGGTTATGAATGACCTGACTTATTAAACTCACTACATAAGCAATGTCTGGTCTTGTTTGGGAAAAGTATATGAACTTTCCCATCAGTTATTGATACCTCTCCCTGTTAGTCGGTGTCTGAATATCTTGGATTCTCAGACCATGGTTCTGAGCTATAAGTGTGTTTGTTGGCTTACAATCAAACAATATGGTTTCTGTAAGCATGTCGAGTACATATTTTCTTTGAGATAGGAATATACCTTGCCTTGACCTTGCTACTTCAATACCTAAGAAATATTTCAATCCCTAAGATTCTACATTTCAAATTCGCCTGCCAATTGTTTTTGCAATTCAGAAATTTCTTCCTCATCTTCTTCCGTGATTATCATGTCATCGACATAAATGATAAGAACATTTGTCTTTCCATTATGATGTTTCAAGAACAAAGTATGATCCAAGTTACTTTGTTTGAACTCATGCTTTTTTTTTTATAGCCAGACAAAACCTACCAAACCATACTCTAGGGGACTATTTTCGGCCACATAGTGCTTTCGGTAACTTACATACTCCATTCTTCTGAGTCAATATGGTGAAGCCCAATGGAATATCCATGTTCACTTATTCTTCAAGGTCTCCATGTACGAATGCATTCTTTACATTAAATTGGTGAAGAGGCCAGTCTAAATTGACTGTAAGAGATAATAACACTCAGATTGTGTTTAGTTTAGCCACAGGAGAGAATATTTTTTGATAATCAATATAATAAGTCTGAGTATATCTTTTCACCATGAGTCTTTCCTTATATCTTTTTATTGATTCATCTATATTATGTTTTATTAAGAAAACCCATTTGCACCCTACAGTCTTCTTTCCCTTCGGTAATTGAATAATGGTCCAATTGCCATTCCTTTGAAGAGTGGTCATCTCATTAGCTATTGCTTACTTCTATTTTGGATCAATTAGAGCTTTTTATACTATATTGGGTACATGCTCGAAAGATAGTTTATGGAAAAAAGCTTTCAATGGCTCGGAGAGTCTCTAGGTGGTAACATGATGAGCAATGGGATATTTTTACACCTTTCCCTCAAGGTGTGGTGAATAACGACTTGGTGGCTTCTCTTGGTTCTGTCTAATAGGCAACTTATATCAATAGAGTCATCTAAAACATTTGAGTAAGAACAGTTAAAATTTTGTACCTCAAAATTATTCTCAGCAAATAGGTCGCTTTATACTAAGAAGTGGGGAATGTTGAAGTCTTCAGTCTCCTCATGCTCATACGGGTGTGTATGCTCGGTTTTATCATGCTTAGAATACTTGGACAGGTTGTTTTATTTATATGGATGCTTAGACTGCTCGGAAAAGTCATTTTGGTTTGTTCGGATGCTTAAATTGCTCAGACATGTTGTTTTGTTCATCTGGATGCTCGACTTATTGTAATAGGACTTCTCCCTAGTTCATCCAATTTTATGATTTTCAGTTCTGCTCTTTACTCAGTGACTCCCCCTAAAGAGTAGAGTTGGTACCTCTTATGGAGAAAAACATTTCCAACTCTAAGAAAGTCACATCCATAGTGGTGCATAAACACTGAGTAGTAGGATTATAGAACTAATAACCCTTCTAATGAGATCCACAACCTAAGAAACCACATTTGATCGCACATGGATTGAGTTTTGACCTCTGTGTTTTAGGCTGATGGACATAAGCTATCAAGCCAAATATCCTGGGAGGCAGCAAAAGGATGGATGGTAGTAAAATATTGTACGCAAGAGCTTGGAGTGGAGTTTTAAAATTTAAGATCCGAGAAGGCATCCAGTTCAGGAGATGTATTGTAGTATATATTGCATTAATCCAATACCTATGAGGTGCTTGTGCCTCAGTTAAGAGGGCTATGGCCATTTCAAGAATATGTATTTTCTTTCATTTAGCAATGCCATTTTGTTAGGGCATGTGAGGAAAAATAGTCTCATGTTGCAACCTATATGCTTGAAAGTACTATTAGAATTCTTGATTAACATATTCTCCTCCATTGTCCAAATGAAAAACTCGGAGTCGAGCTAAGAATTATATTTGGATAATGCTGTGAAAGGCTTAAAAGATATTGAACACTTCATGCTTATGTTTCATCTTGTAAAACCATGTCATTCTTGTACAATCATCAATGAACTTTACAAACCGCTTAACATTGGACATATCTAAACTTGGAACAGTCCCCACGCATCGGAGTGAATCAACATAAAAGGAGTAGTACTTTTATTTAAACTTAATGGAAATGACACACGATGACTTTTGGCTCAAATACATGTTTCACATTCATACATCGTCTAATGACCTGTGAAAACATACTCAGAAATAAGTGGTTTAAACAAAGAAATGAAGGATGTCCTAAACATCTATGCCATAACCAAATTTATTGCTCCTTGTTACTTGTCTGTTATGCAGTGTTGGCCATCCCTAGGCTACAATTATCTATGTAATATAGTCCCCCTTCTTAGTACCATGACCAATAATCTCCTTTATGAGAATATCCTGAAATAGATAGAAATTAGGGTGCATTAGGGCACAACTATTTAACTCCTTAGTGGCCTATCCTACCGATAATAGCTTTTTTGAGAGAGAATGAACTACTAAAGTATTTGATAGAGAAAAGGAAGGAGGACAACTCTTCTAGCTCCCGTAATTGAATATGTCATGCCATTAGCAATAGCAATGCAAGTTCGCTTAAGTGGAGATTTCTCCATCAAGTCTTGTTGATCGAAGATTATATAGTTGGATGCCCCTAAATCAATAATCCAACTAGTGGAAGATCCCTGTTTAGAGCAGTATAACCCATAAAAATTATTACTTGGACCATCAGGGGACTCAGTCGTATTCTTGGTAAGAGACTCTATATTCAGCACGTGGGATAGTTCATGTTCAACACTCATTAATGCAGCTAGGCCAATACCCCCACTTGTATTTGTTTCTCATTTCTTTCTGTCCTTCAGCTTATGCCACCACTTGGGATACCCATGTAGCTTAAAGTAGGTTTCCTAAGTATGTTTAGAGTTCCTACAGTGCGTGCATCCTCCTTCATCGGCTTGTCCCCTTCCATTATTCCTTTTAGCATTCAAGGATGATGCTCCAGCTTTGGAGATCTAGAGGATGGACTGTTAGTATTTGTATCCCTTTGAGATCATTGTTGAGCTTGAAGCAGGTTTAGTATTACTCAACATAACCACCTTGGATATCTTCCCTTTGGACATGAGCATAAGCTTGCTCGATTGTGGGGAATGGTCTAATTTGCAATACATCACTCCTAACTTTATCAAGTCAGTCATCCAACCCATCCAGTAAGGTGTAGACTCTATCTTCTTATATTTTTGAATTATAGAGTTATATATCTTCGGTACTTTTCATAGGGCTCAGGTGCTGAAAATCAATCTCCCTCTAGAGCCCTTGTAGGGTGTTGTAATATGATTCTATGGACCCTCCAGCCTATCTAATCTAAGCCACTCATCTCCTCAGTTCGTATACTTGTGAGGTGTTCAAACCATCAAAGAAAGTTACAATAATTGCATCCTATACCTGTTATGTGGTGGGGTATCAGGTGAAATTGCTAATCAGAGATAGATCTATCAAGTTTATAAGCCATCCCTTCATAATAGCATTCTCGGTTCTCCATCTGCAGAAGGTTGGATATGTTGGCTCGGGTTGAGAAACATCTCCTATAATATATCCGAGTTTGTCTTTGCCCATGATATAATTTCCATCACCTGAGACCAAAGAGCATAATTAGTCTCATCTAACTTGACACCAATCTGGGTGTTAAGAGCATCATGGCTCGAGGTCGTTGTTGTCTGAGTTAGGTTCTGAGTTAACACTTGTTGCATTCTTGTCATGAGGTCGTTCAGTATGGCAGCCGTGGACTTTTCTTCAGATGCCACTAGGTCTGTTTGTTCTGCCATTATTTCTTGTCTTCAGCTCCTTAGGACTGCTGCTCTGATTATATTTTTCTCAATATGATGTACATGTTTGAATATTATTTACAAGACTCTATTTTTGGATACAACATATCTCATACACTAATTTAGGAATATCAGTCAACCCGAATCAATCCCTATAATCACCCACTCCAACATTAACAACGAAAGAATTTGAACACTACATTTCTTAATACTTTTTGAAAAAAGTGATCATTAACCACTTCTTTAGTGGCTCAAAATTTTATTTTTGAATAAATATATATAGAATTGACTTGTGGTTTTGTAAAATTTTTCAGATATATAGCCAACCAGTGTTTGCATTTGTGGAAGGTTGGATTAGTAAGAAATATCCAAGAAGTAGGTTTGTGAATAAATTTTACACAATGAAACTCCCCTTGAGTGGACGTCCTCTTCAAGTGAATCTTTTAAGGGTATGCTTTAGGACTGCATATGTTGCATCAACTACTGCTGTTGCAATGGCTTTCCCTTACTTCAACCAAGTCTTGGGAGTGTTGGGGGCACTGAACTTTTGGCCTTTGGCTATATATTTTCCTGTGGAAATGTACTTTGTGCAGAAGAAGATAGGAGCTTGGACAAGAAAATGGATTGTTCTTAGGACCTTTAGTTTTGTTTGCTTGCTTGTCACAATTGTGGGCTTAATTGGGTCAATTGAAGGGCTTATAAGTGCCAAATTAGGCTGAGGTACAAGACGCTTAGTTAATTAATTTGTATTTGTTTAGGCCAACATCAGATTTCTGCTAATTAAGTTTGTAATTAATTTTCCTGTGTGATAAACTAAGAACGTGCATTATATTGATGTAAACTTCTTGCTAATTATGGTTTATTATAACAACTACTAATCTACTGATTACCTGTAAAATACTTAAATATATTATGTTATTTATTTGTATGATATTTCACTTATCTAATAATTAAATACTCATTAATCTGAAGTAAAAAATTTTCTTACTTTATTTGAAGACATTTCTAATATCTACCGTAATTAAGGTTAGTTATCTACTTACTTATGCTAATTTTTTTTTTTTTTTGATTTTGCATGATATTGGTTGAAAATATCAGAACATATAAACAAAGCCATTAGATCTTTTTGTACTATTTTTTTTACATTAAAAATTATAAATATTACAAAAATTTTAATTTACTTGAATAATATAAAATGAGTTAGTTATAAAATAAAATCACGATAAAATAATATTTGATTAATTAATAATATTTATTAGATGCTATTATTTATTGTTCCAGACTTGGGACCAACATATTAAATTGATAATTCGTTAAATTTATAAAATAATACATTATATATAAAAAAAATTCTTAAGACCTATCTAATAATAAATTAATAATTTTCAAATATATTAATAGTATATAATTAATATATTTTATAAATATAAATCAAGTTTTATTTATTTTTTATTAAGATTAATATTTTGCATGATAGTTTTTGTTATTTAAATAATTTTTTACTTTGTTAAATGTGTATACAACAAAATAACGTACAACATATTAAAAACAATAAATATATTTATAAATTTTATTTAGCAAAATAAATAAAATATATACTGTTACATAAAATGTGTAGTTATTTCTTATAAATTAATAAGTTATAACTTTATTAATGAACTAGTCATGCATCCGCGCGATGCACGGATTGTAAATTAATATACATTTTGTTTAATATTTTTAGAATATAAATAAATTTGAAAATATTAATTAAAGAATTTTAATAAATATAACTACAAACTGTATAAAATAAATTCAAATATATTAATTAAATTATTATTGACTTATTTAGGATTCATGTAATAATACAACTCACCGAAAGGAATAAAATTACTATTTAATAAAATAAAAATTATAAACGAATTACATAGATTTTATAGTTAAACTTATAAATTTATTTATATTTATTTGTAGGAATAAAATATAATAAAAATTTCAACTATTTCATTAACAAATATAGAAATAGATATCGAGAGCCTAATCATCATGAGATCGAAAGACACCGCCAGCTCCCGCCATGCCCGGAGCACCATGAGCCTCAACTATGTCTTTTGTCAATTATTGGTTAGAAAGTGATTCGGCTTTGGTAGTTCACCTTCTTCATCAACGTAGTGCAGCTGTCTCTTGGCATCTACGTTGGGATTGGGAAGTTTGTTTGAGCATAATGGACAAGCTACAAGTTCATGTAAGTCATATACATAGGGAAGGGAACAAAGTTGCTGATTTTTTTTCAGTTATGGGCATTGGACTTCAAGAAATTCAGTGGTGAGATTCATATCCTAAAGAAGCTAATGCTGTCATGGTGCATGATGCTATGGGCAGAGAAAGTTTTAGATTTTGTTAGTTTATTTTATTAGCTCATTTTCTTTGTTTCTTTTTCCCTATGGGTTGTTTTGAATTCTTTGTATTCTTTTATTTTCTTTTAATAATACGGTTGAAGGTTTCAAGTGATGTTGGTGCTAAAGAGGTGCTAACCTAGCTAGAATGTCTTGGTGCACCGCCTGATGTTTCCTTCGCCAACTTTATATATATACATATATAAAAAACAAATATAGAACTGAAAAAAGGTGAATTTCTATTTTTTTTATATGTTCATTATTATGGTTTATTTATTTATAATCAATATATATATATTTCTAACTGATTCGTGGTACTTTAATAATATCACAATTATATTATCTATACCATAAATTACAAATTTCTCTTCCTAACCAATTCATGCAATTAGTTATAAATAAAACGCACAATATAAAATTAGTTAATATGTGTTATAATTATGTTTTGATGGGTTCAATATGTGACCATCATAAAGTACTATTAAAAAATTATTAACTTTTCACATTAATATCAACAATATAAAATTTCTTATAGAAAAAAATATAGTTTCTTATTAAGGTGATCTAGTTATCAATATACAAATTGCACAAATTGCAAATAATATATATTTTTAAAATTATTTTAAAATAATTAATTAATAATTTCAATAAAATTAAAAACTATAAATTAATTAAATAGTTTATAAAATTATTGCAATAATATAAAATTAAACAAAAAAAGATAAAAATTAAAATAAATAAAATAAAATTATTTTTAAAGTAACAAAAATATAAAAGGTGTGATACTTCCTTTCATTCACAAAAATATCATTGTTAAATTATTGTTAAATATTTTATTTTACAATAAACAAAAGCCTTTTTTAAGGAAGATCATCATCTTTATCCTTTTCTATAATATTCGAAAATCATATTCAACATGTGCCGCCAATCATTGCATCCAATTATACAAATTAAACACTACTTGTAAAGTCCAAATATAATTAAGGTAAAAAAAAAAAAAGCTAGCAATTTGTACACCTAAAATATCACAAGTTTCTTTTTCAAAAAAAAAAAAAAATCATATTAAGCGACAAACATAAGGGAACATATAAAAAATATAAACTATATAATATAAATTAATTACCTTTAATTGAGAATTACTACCCGAGTAGACTATTGATCAACAAACTCTCTATCTTTTTGTAATATATAATAAAAGAGAAAAAAGAAAAACCAAAAACAGATATGCATCACAATTATTTTTAACAAAAAAAAATTAAATTTTTTAAAAAAAACTCTACCTCAAATTTGGAGTGAACTAAATCAGGATGCAATTTTTTTTGTCATTCTTTATATTTTCTCTCCAAATAATTTTTCTCCCTGTTTTACTAAATTTCAGTTAGAAAAATTGACATAAATTAAGCTAATAAAAAAGCTCAAGAAAATCATGAGCAAAATTTCAATTGAAATTTGAATAATATTTAATGTTAAAAAATTTAATATACTACTTTTTTTTTGAAGTTAAATAGAAAATAAAGATGTGTTCACATACATAATAAGCAATTGAACAAAACTAAACAAATAAACATACATTTTCCAAAAGTAATAACAAAAAGAAGATAAAATTGAAAATACCTCACTTCAAAAGTTGAGAAACAATTATCAATTTGTCAAGCTGAATTTTGTCTTCATGGCATAATTTCCCCATCTAAAGACACAACAAAAATGAAAGCTCCATAAATTAGAGATTAATATAATAAACAAATCTATAAATCATCAACAAATATACTAAAGGGGAAATTACATAAACAGCCCCAATCTTTGGGGGTACTTTCAAATAAAACCATATCCAATTTTTTCTTTCAAATATAACCACAACCTTTTAAACGTTATCAAAAAAAGCCATCCTTTGAAGACTGTACTGGTAACAGGAGATGAAAACATTTTTTTATGATCCATGGAGCCCACTTTGATGACTGTAGTGGTAACAGGAGATGAAACCGATGCATTTGCCCCCAAATTGATATTTTCTCCCCCTCCAATTGAGTGTTTCATTTTGGATTAGTATACTGTTTAGACAGATAAAAGTGCAACTTAGTTATTACAACAAAAAAATCAGAATACTAGGCATATGAAATTTCAACTTAGCATACTAGGTATATGAAATTTCAACAAAAAACTCAGCATTACCAGTACATTCATCCAAGGAGGGATTTTTTTTTATAACATTTCAAAGGTTGTGGTTATATTCAAAAGAAAAAATTGGATAGAGTTTTATTTGAAAGTACCCTCAAAGGTTGGGGTTGTTTACGTAATATCCCCTATACTAAATCACTTAAAAAAAGCCAAAAAAGTTGGCATCATCGTCAGATCTTGGTACGTAGAAGCAACCATGGCTGTGAGAATGGTTATGTGCATGGTAGGATAGATTGCCATGATTTACAAACTAAAGAAAAACAAACTTTATCGACATACAAAAATCAAATACGGGTGCAAATATATATGACAGTGTTTGATATATAATAGTGTTTGAGGTTAGTACATCTATTTAATAAATAGAATTTCTATAATATACAAATTGCTTAAATGTGGAATAAAAAATAATTTTTTCTAAAAAAAATAATTTTTTTATTAAAATATTATGAATTTTAATAATTTAACACATAAACTGCATTTAGGAATGTTTGATGATAATGTTAACTAAAAGATAGAAGTTGACTAGAACTCACCCTCTCCAATATTCAAATATTATGAAAATTATCATTTTCTTAATATTTTTTTGTAGGTAAATATTATGAATTTTTAGAATTAGACACATCAACTAAAATAAGAAAATACTGAATAAAGAGAAATTGTAGGGAGCTCAGCATTTAATATATATATATATATAGATTACTAATATCTTGCTTGGTTAATAAGTGTGAGATGCACAATTTTTTGTGCGCGTATCGGGGAAGGAGTTTACCTTTTGGGAGTGTGGAGCAGATGTTTTCTGAAGGGACTTTTCCAATTGGGGAAATTTGATTCACTTTGGGAGAAAGAAAGGGTTTTTATGTTTTGGAGTTGCTACTTGATTGCTTAAAAATGTAGGGAACAATTTGAAGGACTTGAGTGAAGATCGTTTCCTTGTCAAAGATTCTGAGTTCGGGAAGTAATATTCTACTTGGCTGCTTCTCATTAGATAAGACCCATTATGGGTTTACATCACCCTAGTTTTGGTATGATAATTTATGTACATACTTTCATAACAGAAAATAAAGCGAAAGTAAAAAAAATTAATTACAAGTTAACACAAATATATGCATTGCATCCACCCATTCAGAAAAATGAGAAACGTGCCAAAAGTGCTGATGCAACATCACATCAAGAAAAACACATAGAAGCATTTGATTATGCACGTGTATAGAGGAAATGATATAATCATGTAAAATAAACTGAATAATAAAAATCATGCTTCTAGATGACATAGGAAAGTAATAAAAGTGATAAGTCAATACAAAATAGTGGAAATTGGGCTGTTCATCATCATGGAACCCACAAACGATATTTCTAGGCCAAAAATACGATTTGCATGCAATTAATGCGAGATTGTGAATATGATGCAGATTAAGCATTCTAAACTGAAAGAGAAATGACATGAATTTTGATATGAATGTTTAAAATTCAACCATTATCAACTCTATACTAAAAGTTATAATGTTTGCGAAATAATGACAGTTGTGAATTCCATGCAATTATTATAACCTCTGTGCATAATAGATAACAATGTGAATTTCATGCATAATGATGCAATTTTGGTGAAAACGTTAATTTTATGGAAAAACATATAAAAATGTTGTTTTGTGTGAAAATAAAAAAACGTGATTTCAGTACTAAGGATGCGGTTATAAACATAAAATTGAAATTTTTATGAAAAAATCATGAAAATGCAATTAATCATGCAAAAATGACATTTTGTAATGTAAATGTGTTTTTTGAACCAAAGATGAAAACTTTTAAGAAAAATATAATTTCTAACATAAAACTGCGAAATTTGCATCAAAATGAATTTTCAATATCAAACTATAGAAATAATGTCAAAATCAAAATTTTAACAAGATGCTAGAATGATATAAATTGCATGTAAGTAGTTTTCTTGGAATGATATAAATGCACTTACAACCCTCCACCAGCCAGGAGAAACAGGGAGTTGCCACTTGGTATCACCCGATGAATTGTCCGGTTAAGGACTAGGCAAACTTGGATCCATCACTTGCAACCAAAATTCGCCCGCAGGATAAAACATTAGGTTCGAATATTGATGTCAACAGGAGCAAACTCATTTATTTAGTGACATCTCCATACTGCCCTGATGCTGAGTAGGGCCGACCTTACTAGTTAACACAATACTTCCAAGAAATATGTAATACATATATTTGTGTTAACCTCTGTTTTGTATTTACTAGGAAAGTTTTTGAAAACACCTTAGGGGGGGGGGGGGTGAATAAGGCTATTGAGTAATAATCGAAATTAAATCGATTTAAACAAGAATTGAAAAGAATGTTGAGAAAGAAGAATGATGAATACAATGATTTAAGAAGTTCGGATTCAACAACAATCCTACGTCTCCACCTAACTTATCCCTAAGTTAGGATTTTCAATCACCTACAATCTTATTCACAAGATTGAGATTACAAAAAGTTTAAGGCTCACTCTTACAACCTTACAACCAAGAGTTTCTAGGCTAACTCTTAAGCCAAATCCCAAGTGTTTTAATGGCTAAACACTTAAACCAATTCCTTTAGAATAGAATCTCACTTCCCGTTTTCTAAACTTAGAAAATAGAAGAATAAGAATGTCAATTCTAACACTCACCAACTCTCACAAGAGTTATACAAAAATGAATAATGAATTTGAAAGAATTTTGAGAGCTTTGATTGATGTTAAGAGTGAGAATTGTAATAAGCAAGTTTTCTTAACTTCAATTGAGCTTTAGGAGGTGTTTATATAGATAAACACTAAAAAATATAGCTGTTGGATGTATCAAACATGTCTCCAATGTCCATAATTGATTTTTGAATAATCTTGGACCTTTTGTAGTTGAAATGACGGTCACGATCGTGAGCATAAAAAGTATAGCCATTGTGTTTGAAATTTGCCCATTTTGAGCTGTCTAGACTGCCCTCACGAGCTTGGTCATGATTGTGATGCCAGATCGTGAGCGGCTCAGAATTTTGCACTCTCTTGAATGCTGTTAGGTTTGTTCGTCACGAGTTGGTAACAATCGTGATGACAGACCATGAGCGGCTCAGAATCAGCCTTATCTTCTTTCATGAAAGTTGTAGATATTTGTCTTATCTTTCCATATCATTTTGAATCACCTCAAGATATTTCTGAAATACTAAGAGCTACTTAACCTAAGATGAAATCTGCATACGCTGACTTCGACTAAGGATTTACAAACCCAAATGAACTCAGATTTTGACAAGTAAGATCAATTTAGAAAGCTTGTGATGTCTAATTCAAATTTCAATTAGATCACTTTCACATTATAAAGCTCTAAGGATGTCAAAAACCTCCTTGAATCTCAGAGGTCGAATCAGCTCAAAATTTTCTTCACCATTTTGACTTCCAATTGAGTCTTATCTTATACATACTTAAACAAACATATTAAATGCTCAAAATTAAGTTTTTTAAGATTAAAATCAAGATAGATTATTGCTAAGGTCAATAATCTCTCCCTTTTTGATTTTGACAAACTTATTTTGAGTTTGAGAGAATAATATAAAGTGAAGTGATAATTTGAATTAAATGAATTTACTCCCCCTAAATTTATGCATATCATAAAAATAATAACTATAAGGAGTAAGAAATTCAAATAAATAAAAAAATAATAAGAACTATATATTTCTTTATTTCTCCTCCTTTTTGGACATGATAAGAAATATAAATTTATAAATCATTCCCCTTGACAAAAGATAGAAACAACATAAAGTATAATAAGAAGGACATAAAAACATGACCTAACATGACAAATGTGTTAAAAACATAAAAACATGATAACATGATCATTTAAATAAATGTTAGGCAATATGAAAGGAAATAATTTTAAACATAATAAATAAATATATAGCATTTATTTTGAAGCTTGACAAACTTGACTATCACATGATCATGTAGATCTTAGTTCTAAAGGAAACAAAAGACCAAGAACTAAAAAATGAAAACATGAGAGATTCAACCAAAAAAAAAAATATTTCTCCCCCTTTGTAAAACAATAAAATAAATTATGCAAGTAAGCAAAAAAAGGTTTTTGCATAGAGAAAAATATGATAAAATCATTAATTAACACAAAAATAGCCGCACTACAATGCATGTATTAAATAACAAGGAAATAAATAATAATAAACAATAGTTGCAAAAAGAATTAAGCAAATTCAAATTTAAGCAATGAGAAAACTCAAAATTTTCTCCCCCTTTGTTAAAATAAAAAAGAATTAAAGAAAATAATGATATTTAAAATATCAAGACACAAACTAGCAGCCCTTGGCTTATAAACTGAAAGAAAACAGAAAATAAACCAAATATAAATTGACATAAAATAGACTTAAGCAGCTCAAAGCTCAGAAACGGAAAATATATTGAAAAGAAACTAAACAGAAACTGATGAGCAAACAAAGAAAAAGGACATAAAAAGAAGCTAGTCTTGTTGGGGAGGAATGTATGAGTAAGAAAAAAAAATTCAATAATCAATAAAAATGTTAAGATCAAAATCAAACACTTAAAAGAAATCATATCAGTTACCTAAAACAATCAAGGCAATATGATAAGCACAACATGATTTCACATGAAAACAAGTCCAACCATCAATTCACTAATTAAATATGCAATTAAGACAAACTAGAACCATCAATCACGCCTAGTTCATGCTTGATAAAGTTCAATCTCTCTTCATTAAGAGGTTTGGTAAATATATCTGCAAGTTGATTATTTGTATCAATAAACTCAAGTGAGATATCACCAATTTGAATATGATCACGCAAGAAATGATGTCTAATGTCAATATGCTTAGTTCTAAAATGCTGAATGGGATTCTTGCTAAGGTTGATAGCACTTGTATTATCATATTTGATTGGAATTCAATCAATGTGAATGCCATAGTCCATTAATTGCTATTTTTTCCATAAAACTTGTGAACAACATAAACTTGTAGCAATATATTCTGCTTCTGCAGTGGACAAGGCAACCGAAACTTATTTCTTGCTACACCAAGAAACTAAACATTGTCCTAGAACTTGAAAAGTTCTAGAAGTGCTCTTTCTATCTAATAAAATATCGGCTAAGTCTGCATTTGAATAACTGATAAGGTCAAAGGATGAATTCCTAGGATACTAAAGTCCTAAATGCAAACTTCCACTTAAATACTTGAAAATTCTTTTGATTGCATTCAAGTGGGACTCTCTGGGACTGGATTAAAATCTAGCACACAAGCAAGCAGCAAACATGATATCGGGTCTACTAGTAGTTAAGTAAAAGAGGGATCTGATCATACCTCTAAATCGCTTTTCATCAACTAGTTTGCCATTCTCATCCTTGTTGAGTTTTGTAGTGGTACTCATTGGAGTTTTGCTTGATTTGACTCCCTCCATGCCAAACTTCTTGAGAATGTCCCTTGTATACTTGGTTTGATTGATGAAAATCCCATCCTTGCATTGCTTGATTTGTAATCCGAGGAAGAATTTAAGTTCTCCCATCATGCTCATCTCAAATTCTCCTTGCATTAACTTAGAGAATTCCTCACACAAGCAATGGTTAGTAGCACCGAAAATAATATCATCAACATAAATTTGAACAATTAATAAATCATG
>CATIWK010131545.1:0-16703 GCA_949634005.1 Mallotus japonicus | reverse complement strand
TGTCAAATTAGTCGGCATCTATGCTTGTGGTCTATTAATCACCTGGCAATGCTGTTCAACCAGCCATAAAAACAAATACCAAGATGTATCAAAGTCTAGTTATTATTATTAATGGACTACTATATATCTTGCTAACATTTCTTTGTCTGCTTTTTCTACCAGTCTTTACTTGGTTTCTCTAGCAAATGTAATGAAATATAATGAGCGAAAATAATTTAATATCTAAATTTAAATAATATTTTATATATTTTTCATGTGTGAAATATATATATATATTGAAGTTAGTATGCGTATTGAATGGTTTGTGCTAAACATAGTGACTTAAACATCGGAATTTATTAAAAAGTGTAATTTAAAAAATAAAAAATATTTATTGAAATTTTACTTTCCAAAAGATATATAAAGTAACGCACTGTTTGTAAAAACTTTATAGCCATCTCATGAAAAAATTACCATAAGAGTTGCCAAGGCCTTTGTGGTTATTTATGTTATGATAAATTATGGATATGTTACAACAAGCTTACGAATAAAACATAGTGACTTGAACTTTTTTTTTTTTTCGAACCATTACATATTACATATTACAACCGAAACACTATATATATATATATATATATATATTATCTATTATTATTATATATATATAGTGTCATATTTGTGGCTAAGGTGCAACAAGACCAAATCTTGATTTTGAATACCACTGGGACTTGAACCGAGGACCTTAAGTCCTTGATGTCTCCACTTGGTTGGGCTTTTACCATCCCAACCAAGTTTCATCGGCATAGTGACTTGAACCTTGGTTTTATTAAAAATATATATATTTGAAAAAAAAAAAAAAAACCCAACAGAAAGCTGTTTCGTTTCAGTATCTATTTCCTAATTTCCACGAATAGATCAGAGACAGTGACTTCGCAACTTTTTCCAAATATTAGTGCGGTTCTTTAGTTATTGCCCCAAAATGAAAGCAACAGTCTTGTACTTCTTTGTCATTGATGACTTAAATCCTGGCAATTTCTTTGTTGGCTTGCTGAAATTTAAAAAATTACAAAATTTACTACTTTTTAAAAAAAAAAAAAATCCAAAAGTTTAAAATTTGGCAAAACAATTTGGTCAGTTATTTGCAATTGTAGCCCATTTTCCTCTCTGATCAAAATTAACAAAAAAAATATACGAGTGCCACCTCAATTATCATGTGTGTATAGTTTCGCTAAATTTATCTAAATTGTATATTGTACTAAAATTACCAATATATTGAGTAAATTATAACATTTTTACCAAGTTTGAAAGATTGAACTAAATTTGCATTAGTGATCATCCTTATAATTTTTCGTACTAATATGCCTAAGTTTAACATGATATTAAATCTTGACATGTAAAATTTCTAATACATTATTTATACATCTCCTAAACTTATTAATAATAAAATTTTCACCATCAACACACTACTACTCGAAAGTCTTCAATTAATGATGGGAGAACGGAACGAAGAAGGGAGGATCAAGTTCAGAAAGACATTAACATTTTGAGAGGCAAAATTAGCAGATCGAACAGATGGTCACCACGTTGGCCTTATTTTTCACGTACACAGCAAGTCATGAGCGCTAGCTAGCTTAGTCTTCACGTACGGCTTTGGCTTAGTCTTCACGTATGTTTTTACCTTTTGAATTAGGATATAGGTTTTTTTTTTTTTTTTTTTTTTGGAATAATGAATTAGGATATAGTTATTAACATGTTTTGGCTTAGTCGTCACGGTCATGCCTTTCTCATCAGAAAAGCATTATTCCATATGCCTAAAGGTAAGAGAGGAGTTTTGTTGGTGCAAGTAGTAAAAAGTTCTAATTCCATTAAATAAGGTCTTGAATTTCTACTTTCAGTGGTTGTTCATTACTTGGAAGTGTTTTTACAATATTTTGATGCTGATGGTCTACGTTGGCATTTCCTGAAAAAGCATGGAGTTCTTTAATTTCTACGTGTTTTTTTCCCCTTCACTTCAACTTTCAAGCTATCTCTGTTTCACCGTATCATCATGATGGAATATTAACTTCACTTATTCCAGAGTCATGGAACATTACTTGATTAATTTCAATTTATTCCAACAGTGTACCACTAACTTACTAGATTGTAATTTATTCAACTCCTACGATAATTCTACAGCCTGAAAATCTTCAATGGAGTGACAGCTGCGATGAAAAGGAAGGATCAAGTCTCTGCAGCGTGGTAAAACTAAAATGCATGCATTATTAGAGATTTTTTTTTTCGAAAGTGTTGCTGTTGATATGAGTTTATTGCACCGTTAGTACCATAATTTTGCCTAATATTTCAAAATGGTACCAGATTTTTAATTTTTTTCTTTTCAGTTACTAAAGTTCTATTTTTGTTCCAAGTTAAAGTACTCCGAACATATCCAATCAAATTTAGCATATGTGACAGCAGGAATAAGTATATTTTTAGTAAATTTAGCATATATGACAGTCGAAATAAACATATTTTTAATATATTCGTCATGTAAACATTCCATTAAACAGTCTAATCATCTTGTGGGCTCCATAAAATAAAATTTGCTAAAATTTTATTTTGTGGGGCCCATAAGCAAATTTTGTTCAATGGGGCCAACAAGATGATTAGGCTGTTTAATGAAATGTTTACATGACGAATATATTAAAAATATGTTTATTTTGACTGCCACATATGCTAAATTTGATCGGATATGTTCGAGGTACTTTAACTTAAAACAAAAATAGAACATTAGTAATTAAAAAGAAAAAAATTAAAAATCTAGTACCATTTTAAAACATGGGGCAAAATTATGGTTAAAAAAGGAAGCTAATACAAAAGCCTTACTAATAATGAAGTCAAATTATTGTAATTAAGATTAATTAATTGATTGATTGTAATTGCACGGTTTAGATAAGTAGACAGTGTTCATTACATTACATTTGCAGTAAGTGGTATTTTGTAAATTAAGTTCTACATTAAAAAAAAATCTAAACCAAACATTATATCTTAAAAACTGCATTAGCTTTAATTGTTTTATAGTGGAAATTGGGAAGTAGGAAAAATTTTGCCTGCATATTTATTTTTTTTAAGTAAAATGCTGGAGTTCAGGAATCAGGAACACACCCAAGAATTTCAATTAGGTTGACACCCTCTTAGTGTATCATCATATTCCTATCGTCCAAAATGAAATTAAAAGAAAAATATATTGTTGTTACATAGAAAGGCTAGAAACAAGCTACTGAAAAGAAGCTAACAAAAACGATAGGAACTAAGCCTATTAAAATCGGAACAAATATAGCTATTACAGAAATCTAGTGAAGAATTCCACCATTGATCGGTAGTTGAATATAATACATCCGGAGTAGGGGTATAACCGAGTCAAACCTACTCGCGAGCTATTCGGGATCGACTCGAAAAAAACTCGAAATCGACTAGATTATTGTCGAGTCGAGCTCGAGCTACTCGAGTAGACTATCGAGTCGAGCTCGAGCTCCTAAATATGTGACTCGATAGGCTCGCGACCTTAATCGAGCCTATCGAGTTTGAGTCGAGTTTGATATATTTACTATTTTACCCTTTATTTTAATATAATTATAAATATATATTTGCTAACCGAGTCGAGTTCAAACTCGAGTCGAGTTTGAATATTTTAAAAATTCAAAAATTAGTTGACAGTCGAGTCTAGCTTGAGCTTGACAATGTGTCGACGCAACTCGGCTCGATTACACCCCTAATCCGGAGTAACTAATAATACACCCAGTGTGTAAGAGCCTCTCATTACGAAAAGAACGGCTAAGTGTTGTTCAATGAATTGCCAATTTATTTCACAAGGAGAACAATGAAATCATATTACTCTGATTATTATTATTATTATTTTTTCATAAAGATGTACGGTTCCAGATTGTCAATCTTGTTCAGTCTCAGGCAATACCGTATCACAAACACCCACAACCGTGCATTGCTTTGAAACTCCAAATAAACATCTTCATCACTTCCACGCCATGAATTTGAGTTTTTCTTTTTCTTTCCTCATTTTCAAGCTATTTAATATTTCGTAAATGATTTAGCCTTTCGGCTTTCAGTCATCTCAAGCTCCATCTTAGGCAAAAATTGACAAATTTTTTGTATTTGATTTTGATGGCTTAAACTTGAAATATTGTTTAAGTTAAGATAAGCACCTATTATGTTATATTTAAAGTTCGTAGAAACTATTCAATAATTTTATTTCATTTTTTTAATTTTTACATATTATTTAATTTAGTTCAATATATTTCCAAGGGAAGCAGTAAGCATTTTATATGCAAGACAGTAATGACAAGGTTTTGGGGTGGTCTTGGTGATTTCTCTCTTTTGTAAGCAGGTTTTTGGGTATAGTCCTCTCCTCCTGAGCAAGTTTCTTCGTTCTGGTTCTGTTTTCTTCTAATAAAAACTACGTGCAAAGACCCGATTTGTGTTCCATTCTATAAATGAGCATTTCTTGGAGACTACCTTTAAATACAGAGTGACACTGTCATGTTGGAAATTAGCCATAGCAGGAAAATGAATAGAGGTCTGAGGTGTTAAGTGATAAATATGCTGCTGTTCTTATCCTTATTTTTGTATCACAAATCTGTTAATTTACTTGTATTTATCAGGTCTTGTATATCGGTTAGTTAGTCAGTTTTACCTTTTAATATGTAATTATAAATACTGCTACTGTTGTACCATTCATTCATTCAATACACAGAAAATATTCTCTTCTCAATTCTTCACATGGTGTCCGAGCCTTCAAGGCACCATGAATACCAAAATTATTCCAGCAACAAACACCACATCTGCTCCCTCTTCAGCTCATCAAAACTTTTCTGTCAAACTTACCCCCAAAAATTATCTTGCTTGGAAAGCTCAATTCCTTCCCTTTCTAAACTATCAAGGCCTTCTCTCCTTTGTCGATGGTACCTCTCTTGCACCATCAAGAACAATTGCCTCTACAACAAATCCCACCCAACAAATTCCAAATCCAGAATTTGATTATTGGTTCAAAAAAAGATCAAATGTTACACTCTTGGATATTGTCTTCCCTTACTGAAGACATTTTCCCCTACATCATTAGCTTAACCTCTTCCCTTCAAGTTTGGCAAGCTCTAGCCAAATCCTTTGGTTCGGTTTCTCAAAACCGCCAGCTTCATATTCACATTGAATTACAAGGCCTAAAGAAGAATGATCTCTCTGTCTCACAATATCTTCAACATGCCAAAAGCCTAGCTGATGAACTTGATTCAGCTGGAAGAAGCCTCACCTCTGCTGAATTCAATGCGATAATCTATCGTAATATCGATAGTGAATATCACAATATCATCACTGCTCTTAATCTTCACCCTGATCCCGTCCCCTTCCATGAGCTACATGGCCAACTTGTAGCCCATGAAATTCTCCTCACCAGTACCCAAGATCCTCCTCTCGCTAACATGGCCATTAAGCAACCTACTCATGCTCCTTTGTTGCCAACCCCTCCTACTCCTCCAGTAAGCAATTTTTATCGCCGCCCCTATAACAACAATGGCAATCGGTGCCAAAGGGGACCATGTCAGATTTGTGGTCTAAGAAACCATACAGCTGATCTATGTAGAAGACGCTACAATCCTCGTAATACCTTCTCTCCAGGACATCCTCAAGCCAACTATAGCCACTTCGGTCAAGCATCCTATTCCGCTCCTCATCCTTACTACTCTTATGGTGGTCAGCCTCGCCCATGGTATCCTGATTCGGGTGAAAATTAACATATCACTCCAGATATTTCCAATCTCAGTATTGCTAATGAATATTGAGGTAATGATCAACTTCATGTGGCTAATGGACAACAATTGCCAATTTCTCATACGGGTAGTGCATCTCTACCTAGTACTAATGGCTCCTTGACATTACATAATGTCTTATGTGTCCCTCAAATAACCAAAAATTTATTGTCTGTTCACAAATTCAGCACTGATAATTCTTGCTTTTTTGAATTTTGGCCCAACTCTTTCTTTGTTAAGGATCAAGTAACCAAACAAGTACTCCTCCAAGGACTGACTGAGAATCGATTATATGCTCTCCAACCGAAGAAGCAGGCCATGAATGTTGATCATTTTACCATGAATGATTGGCATGTTCATTTTGGACATCCCCATGCTCGGACTGTTTCCAAAATAATAAATAATTTTAATTTACCTTGTTCTAGTTCATCTTTTAAACCTTATTCGTCATGTCTCTTAGGAAAATTTTCTCGTTTACCTCTTGCATCTGTTGAACATAAGAGTCTAGTCCCCTTCGATATTATTCACTCTGATGTCTGGGGACCAGCTCCTATGTTATCTAGTTTAGGTCATAGGTACATTGTCCTTTTTATTGATGATTTCACTCGTTACACTTGGGTGTATTTTTTAAAAAATAAAAGTGATGTTTATGCTTTTTTTCTTGATTTTAATTCTTTAATTGAACGTCAATTTAATAAAGAATTGAACGTCAATTTAATGCCAAAATTAAAGCTTTTCACTCCGATTGGGGTGGCGAATATCAACGACTAAATAAATTATTTCATAAAATTGGCATTATTCATCGCATTGCTTGCCCTTACACTCATGAACAAAATGGTACCTCTGAAAGAAAGATTCGTCACCTTGTTGATACCGGTCTTACTCTTCTTGCTCATGGTAACATACCATTAAAATATTGGAATTTTGCTTTTGACACAAGTGTTATGTTAATTAACAATTTACCTTCTCCTGTCATTAAAAATAAAACTCCTTTTTTCCTTTTACACAATAAAAATCCGAATTATTTAGCACTTCAACCTTTTGGTTGTGCTATTTATCCGTTTCTTCGACCTTATCACAACCATAAATTCTCTTTTCGAACAACCTCTTGTGTTTATCTTGGTCAGAGTCCTAATCATAGTGCATATCGATGTCTTCATATCCCTACAGGACGTATTTATCTTGCTAAACATGCCAAATTTATTTCTACTCAATTTCCTTTTCAAGAAACAGTCCAACAACAAACTCATTCTACCACAGATGACTCAACTCTGTGGCTTCAACTCACTGGGCATATCCATTCTCACTCGGCTCCATCAGGTAATGCTCCTTATTCCTTACCATCCTCTCCCTCATCTAATTTTTCTTCACCTCAATAACACCCAATCCCCTCTCCCCAACCAAACCCGCCATCTCCTTCAGTTTCTCTACCCACATCTACCCCGCCTACCTCACCCGCACCCTCCCCACCATCCGCCTCCCCTCCACACTCTACCTCACCATCACCAAAAATTCGACCTTTGTCTGATATCTACTCCGTCCATCACCCACTACCTGACTCCCTTCCACCTGAATCATCACGCACTCATCAGATGGTTCTTCGCCCTTCCACCATAACCAAACGCCAAGCACACCTCGCCTCCACATCCTCTTCTTCCGTTAATTACCTCCACACCGAACCCAAAACATATAACCAAGCCAAACACCATTCAGAATGGAGAGATGTAATGTCCCAGGAGATCAATGCACTTATGTCCACAAACACATGGAGTTTGGTTCCAAGACCTCCCCATACAAACATTATTGGAAATAAATGGATTTTTCGCATAAAAAAGAAGGTTGATGGCACCATTGATCGCTACAAAGCTCGCCTTGTAGCCAAAGGATTCAGACAGGAGAGTGGTATTGATTATTCTGAAGCGTTTAGCCCTGATGTTAAACCCACAACTATTCACACCATGCTTGCCCTTGCAACCACTAATGCTTAGCCCATTCATCAATTGGATGTATCTAATGCTTTCCTTCATGGTTTCTTAGATTCGCAGATATATATGGATCAGCCTCCAGGCTTTGTTAATACTAACTTTCCGCATCATGTTTGTCAACTCCATAAATCCCTCTACGGGCTCAAACAAGCCCCACGGGCATGGTTCCAACGACTCTCCGATCACTTGGTTCACCTTGGTTTTCAACCGTCCAAAGCAGATACTTCCCTGTTCACACGGATTCATGGTATGTCAAAACTATTTGTCCTAATCTATGTTGATGACATCTTGGTTACAGGGACCGCTAAATCTGCCATCACTTGGTTTATTGATGCTCTCAAAGCTGAATTCCCCATTCGTGACATGGGCTCCATTCATTATGTTCTCGGTATGGAAGCCAAGTTCCTACCGAATGGCCTTTTCCTTACTCAACAGGTGTATATTTCAGATTTACTTACTCAAACCAACATGTCCTCTTGCAAGCCATGTTCCACTCCAATGGCGACAACCCCCACTCTTACCAAATCTAGTGGCCAACCGTTTGATAATGGTGAATTATATCGGCAACTCATTGGTAGTCTCCAATATGTCACTCTCACACGCCCCGACATTGCATTTTCGATCAATAAATTGTGCCAATACATGCACTCACCCACTACCGAACATTGGAAAGCCATCAAAAGATTGATGCGCTATCTTCGTCACACTATGACTCATGGTCTATTTTTTGCAAAACAATCCTCTCTTGCACTTCAATGTTTCTCTGACAACGATTGGGGAGGCTGCCCGGATGACCGTCGTTCCACTAATGGCTATGTTGTGTATCTTGGAAACAATTTGGTTTCATGGCAAGCCAAGAAACAACCCACCATCGCTCGTTCTTCCACCGAAAGCGAATATAAAGCCTTGGCCAATGCCACGGCTGAACTCATGTGGATTCGATCTTTGCTCAAAGAACTTGGTTATCTTGACAACACACCAGCTACACTATGGTGTGACAACATAGGAGCTATATATCTCAGTGCAAATCTGGTGTTTCATGTAAGGACCAAACATGTGGAACTTGATTACCATTTTGTGAGGGAACAAGTTCACTTTGGTACTGTTCAAATCAAGTTCATCTCTAGTGCTGATCAGATTGCTGATGTCTTAACCAAGCCACTAGGCCGTCTTTTGTTTGACAAGCACCGAGACAAGCTTCGGCTCTTGCCTTACCCGCCTTCAGCTTGAGGGGGGCTGTTAAGTGATAAATATGCTGCTGTTCTTATCCTTATTTTTGTATCACATATCTGTTAATATACTTGTATTTATCAGGTCTTGTATATCGGTTAGTTAGTCAGTTTTACCTTTTAATATGTAATTATAAATACTGCTATTGCTGTACCATTCATTCATTCAATACACAGAAAATATTCTCTTCTCAATTCTTCACATGAGGTGTTAAGACCCGAATTTTTGTTTTAAATTTTAATATTTTATTGTGGAATTTGCAGTGTTAATAAAGTATATTTAATTTGAAATTTTATTATTTAGTTAATTAATTTATTAATTGATATTTAAGTATTTATTTTAATATTATTAACCTAATTGAATTCCATTGATTTTTATTATATATATATATATATGTATATATGTACTTAGGTATTTGGTTTAATATATATATATATAAGTATATATGTTTTTGGTGTAAATAGATATATTATGGCACATATGTATTTTATGTGTTATGTATATATATTCACATGAGACTATATAATATATAAGTATATGTTAAAGTATATAAATATACTTAGTTGTGTGAGTGTATATATATATATATATATATATTGGTATTATTATTTTATTGTTGTTATTATTATTATTATTACTTAAAGTAAAAGTTAAAGTTTAGTTTAAAAAAAAATTCAGAAACTAAAATTTTTTTAGTTGGGACAGCTTTCTTCTTTCCCCTGCCTATTCTCTTCTTCTTTTTTTTTTCTTTTTTTTTTCTTCTTCCGGCACCAACCGTCCGTTCTTGCTATGCCACCGCCTGCGCCACCAGTTGCTGCCTCCTCCGCTGCCAGCTTCTCTTCCACCTGCCGTCGCCTGCTGCAGCTGCTGCGTCTTCTCCTTCACGCGCACCACCGGACTGCCATGGACGCCGCCGCCAGCTCCGATGCCGGTTGGTGGTGACGAACAGCTCTCCGGACTCGTCTCGACTCCTAGATCACGTTTTCTGGTAGAAACGTCGCGATCCGTACCCGGATTAGCTTGAATCGAGGTAGACTTTTAGTTAGGTTTAGTTGTTTTTAGGTTGCTTTTAAGTTGCTTTTGATTATTTTGTTTGAAATTTAACATTTATTAGCTTTAATCTTGATTATATGAATTGTGGATAAATTATTTGAATTTATTTTGATTTTTAGGAATTATTTGTTAATTATTTGAATTTTTAGATAAATATATAATTTGAGTTTAATTATTATTTTGAATATAATTATAGTTAATTGAGTTATATTTTGATAATTTTGGTTAAATAAAGTGTTAAATTAATGTTATTAATTAAGTTAGTATTTTAATTAATTTTTGTTAATTTTAGATTAATTTTCTATATTTATTTTAATTATGTATATTAATATTGTGTTATTTGAATTAATGGTTAATTTAATTTTTTTTAGAGTTGAATATATATATTTTTTATATGGATTAAATTCCATTTTTGGTAATTTAAATTATTATTATATATACTTGTGATTTTGGTTGATAAAAATATATATAAATATATTAAATTGTTATTGATTTTAAATTAATAGAATTTATTTACTTAAGTTTATTATTTTTGTTATTTTTGCATGATTTATGGTTAATATTTAATTTCATATATATTAAATGATGTTTAAAGTTTATTTTAGTATTAATGGTTTTGGTGAAATAAGTGGGATTTTGTTTATAAAATTTATGTTTTATGAATTTAATATTTTTGCTTTTATTTAAGTTATAAATTTAGGTGTAATTATAATATTTTAAGTTTAAGTTATTAATTGATAGTATTAAACATGTTTTTTAGTGATTTATTTAATGATTTGTAAAATTATATTTTTAAATATTTTTAGACCCTTAAATGCAAATTTGATGTTTAGGTTTTAAAAATGAATTTTTATTATAAATAAGTATTTAAAATGATTTTTAAAGTCTATTTTCTATAATTAACATATTTTATGATTTTGAGGATTTTTAAATTAAATAAATCATTTTTATCAATTTTTGAAATTTAAGTGAATTATTTATTATTTTATTGACTATGAGTTGTAAGGCTCGGTTGGGCAATTTCTGCAGTTGGGGCCCAACCAAAGCTGTTGATTTTTTTTTCTGTGAGGATTAGAAGTGAATCTTCCTTGCAGAATCGGCCCTACTTTTGTAGGGAGATATCCGTTTACAAAGGAGACTATGCCGAAATTTCGGTAGAAATCTCGTAAAACGAGATATCGAATCGATCCTAGATTTTTAGTGTTTTTGAGTCGTATTAGAAAATCTGGCACTGTGAAATAGGAATATCATTCTAATAATATTTTATTATTATTATTTCTTTAGTTGCGCCACGAGCTAGGCCTCCGGGACCAGGCCGACCAAGTGTTTCTCGTGGAACGCACTAAACCGTGAGTTATTATTGTATATATGCATTCACATAGAATAAATGATTTAAGAGCATCCATACTATTTTGTTATGAATTATTTATGAAATGCTTATATTTATTTTAGTATATGTTGAGTATACATTTGGTTTACTTTGCTGAAAATGGATGCTAGTATGATTACATTTATGCATATCATTATTTTACCGTTATAACAACTATTTTGGAGGATAGTTGTAGAACGTGCCACCTAGTGGGTTACGCTAGGGCTGTTGCGCAACAGTGCGATAAGTATAGGCTGTGAATCTGGAAATTTGATTAATGATCATTGATGTTGAATTGTTATTACTGAAATTATGAAGTGAGAGTTGAGATTACAGTTCGATGGACGATGAGTCCCGGAGCTGATATAACTGCTGTAGCTCGATTAACGATGAGTCTCGGGGCCAGTTATACCGATAGAATGACTATTGTAGCTCGATTGACGTTGAGTCTCAAGGCCGGTCTTCTGTCAAACACAGATTAAGTGAATATTTTGGAATTAAGTGAACCTGATGACTAGTGAGGTTTTGCGTGTTAAGGATGCGAACCTTTAGGGTTCTGCTCCATTCCTCCACTTAAAATTATCCGTTTTTATTTATACGTATTAAAACGTGATTTACAGCATATGTATGAATTGCATGTATATTTATCATATTAATATAAATATACTATACTGATGTTTGAATGTCTGTCATTAGGGTGCATGTATTTATATAATAATAATTCACTCAGTGAGGTCTGACCCCCCTCAATATTTTTTTTCAGGGAGTTCTTCTTCCTCAGACCTCACCACTAGACCTCTCAGCCGGTCTTCTTCTGCCCCGGCTAGATTATGTAAATTACTCATTTGAACTTTTGTTTACACTCTAGACGCTGCAGTAGTAGTACTTGAATGATGATGTATGTAATAATGTTTTTATAACTGAGACTGTCAGTTAAAGAATTGTACTCTGTATTTTGTTATAAGATCTTATTTTATTAAATAAAGTTTTAATTACTTGGTATTTTCATGAGTTATTTTATGTTTGTTTTATATTTAAGGCTTGCTACAGGTTCTGGTTATAGTAATTCCCGTTCCCTAGCGCCGGTCATGACTCCCCGGTTTGAGTCGTGACAAATAGACTCTTTATTTGAAATTGAATCCTCTATAGCTTTAAGCTTGAATTTGGACTTAACATCAAATTGAACATTTTGTTCCTTCTATCTTCTCTCAGCTGCTCTTTCTCCCCAAATTCTCTTCTTATGTGTGTGCGTTAATAGCTAAGAAAATTTCTTATGCTCCACCCCATGCCACTGCTTGCTTGGCAAATTGGCAAAACAGGTAGTGGCATTACAAATCTGGGTTGTCTACATTTTATTATAGACATTTCATCCTTCCTTGGCTTGAATCTAGAATTAGTTATAAGTGGTGGCCTCCTATTTGGAGCTGAGAACTTTCTCTCCGCTGTTAGGTATCTCCCATATGGAATAGGCCTCCAATAGCTCCTAGGTTTATTTGATCTCCATTTGGGATGTTGGATCTTATTTTGTTTTGCATCTTAATCTTTAAACTCCTCACCCCAATTTGTTAGAATACTGGACTCCACATAAATGTCTACATATGATGGTTTGGAGTCATAGTTCTTAGAGGGTTGTCCACATGTGTGCTATACCTCCATGTCCACATTGATAAAACTGATTGTTGCTACTGGTGGAAAGGGATTATCCTCAATAATTATTGCTTTTTTTTTTCAAGTCTATTCCTACTTTTGGGATTAAGAAGAAGGCAAATAGGCTTTAGGAATTATTGTTTAGCCCTAAGAAATTGCTTATTCCATAAGTCGAATGTTGACCCTCGAGCCTTTTCTTTAATGATCAACCTCCTGGTCATAAATTTTAGGTTGTGAACTTGATTTTATATTGCTGTCATCATCATGAATTTGGAGTCCATTAGTGTTTTTTGTTAGCAGATGAATGTCTAGAATTTTTTGAGGTTGAATCAGCACTTTTAGTGCAGAACTCTAACTTCCCTATTTTGAAAGTTGTTCGTTCATTCTAATAAATGAACTCATCATCCTTGCATAGTTTTCTGAATAGCATTATTGATTGTTGCACAGAGTTGGAAAGAACTACTCATCTACAACATAGAATTATGCATCTATTTCATTCCTTCTAAAAAAAAAATAGCTTGGACATTAGTAGAATCAATAATTCTCAAATTTTGGTCCATAGAGCTAAGAGGTGCCTCAATCCAAGTTTGATCATGAGGCACTGATCCTCCATTAATTGGTTTCAATAAATTTATTTTTTAAATACCACATCACTGCTTTTTATTTAATTTTGTAAAATAAATTTAAATTAGAATATATTTATCAGAATCTAAAATTTTGATAAATTTGAAAAAGAAAGTTATCATTCGTTAAAAGAGATAATGTAGAAATTAATTAAAATAAAAAAGTTTAATTATTTAACATTTAATTCCAATTCTAATACGAAAGTATAATATTTGACTTGAATAAGAAAAATATGTACCGTCAATTATGAATAATTTGATTAAAAAATGAAAATAATAAAAATAATAATTATTTAATACACAATTCAATTATGGTAAGCAAAGGGGAGACTTGAATCCAATAAAAAAAAATGATTGTATTAAACAAATCCAAATAGTAACATTGCAATTGTAAAATCAAATAAAAGAATCATATAACTATATATTTTCATGAATGTTGATAGTCCTCTCATAATTGCTATGACAACTTCAGAGGCATATCTACCGCAAGTAGAAGAGAATAACTTACTATTATAACCTTGACATATACGAGTTCACAGGGAAGTAAGAAACTATTATGGGAGCACTTGATGATTTTAATTTGCTTTTGGGTTTATCTGCTTTAGAAATTTTCATGCTGCTGGGCACTTCTGCATCGTCAGAAACTCTTGAAGGTGATGAAGGAACAAAGCAACTAAAAAATGCTGAAAAATGAGCCATTTTCCTGGTTTTCTTGGTGGTTTTGTGAAGTGTGTAGATGACTTGGATCTGTTCTCTTCTGTGTTTGATGAAGTAGAAATGGAAGATTTAAGGTTTATCTTGTTGATGACAAAATGCTTGTATTTATAGAGACAAACATGAGAAATGGGGGAAGGATCTGTTGGTTGCATTACTATGATCCTGCAAGGAAAGAAAATTTAAGTTTCCAGGATGAAGCCGCCAGGCTTTGACCCTATGGTAAATGGGTAGCCAACACGTGTTGTTGTTGTTTTTTGTTTTTTTTTTTTTTTTTTGGAGTCAAGGTGGCATTTGTGAGAGCGACGTAGGAAGCAACTCAAGTTTCCTAATGACCAAGCAAACAATTTAGAATACATTGTGTGTTGCTGCAAAATGTAACTATCCATAAATTTTGACTTCTTCCAACTTATGATGATAATTATTAGGTTATTTTATTTCATTTTTTTAGAACTTATTATTTAGATAATAGAATTAATAAAGGAAAATGGTAAAATATCAAACTTGCATATTCTATTATGTTCATATATGGCGGTTTAGAATTATTTTAATTTTTTATAGGTTGAAATGATAAATTAATAATATTAAGTCATTTAAGATTTATCAATATTCTATTAGATTTTAGTTTTTTATCATTTATTTAAATACTAAATTTTTATTGATTTCACTTTTGAAATAATTAAAAGTTAAAACAATATAATGTCTCACATAAATAGAGTAAAGAATTTAGAGATTAATTTCTAGTTGCATTGCTTTGATAATTTTTTTTTTTTTAGTCATAGATTAAGTGGTTAAATTCCAACACCATGAAAAAAATTGAAAAAAAAAAACTACTAGGAGAATTCTTTTAATTGAGATTTAAAGCTCAATCTTACCAAAGAGGATTTTTCATGTGTTAATAATAGAAACGAATGATTGATCGAAGGATTCGAGTTTGTGCAGATAAGGTTGTTATTTTAGTTTTTTATTTCTAACATTTGAATTATATATTTAATTACTGGACGATGATACACGTTGCAAGTAGCGACATTTATAGTTAATAATCATTATTCCTTTTTTATTTTTTTTAATTTTAATTTTTTTTAATTTTTTGAAATATAAAATTTAAGATGTACACGGGTGAATTCATGGTACAAAAATTTAGACACCTATAATCTATATATAATTTTTTAAAAAAAATTAAATAATATAATTATAAAAAAATAGAGAAAAAAATAAATGTCATAAGTATCGATGTTACCATGTTCATCGCTACTCGCAACACTTGACATTATCCTTAATTATTATTCTTTTCTTTTTTTACTTTCTTTGCTTTCTCTTTATTTTGGAATGAATAAAGTCAATTTTAGGTGAAAATTAATATCCATTTTTTTGTTATTTATTTTTATTTTCTTCTTTAGCTATAAAAAATTATTTTTTCTTATTTTTCTTCCTTTTTATTTTCCAAAATCCAAGGATAGGATGTCAATAAAATCTAGTTGGTCATGGATTCAAATTTTAGAGATGTACAAAATTAAAACTCTTGCTCAAATCCAAGGATAGGATAAAAGTAGCTAGAAACTAATCACATAAAGTAATAAATATTGGACATTTGTCCTTTGGACGGAAAGAAAAAAAGTGGAATAGTTTTTTTTTTTTTTTTTTATTGCTATAAAATAACCAAATTAATAACAAAGAAATCATGCAAATTCTGGCATAATCACCAGATCAAATAATTAAAATAAAACAAGATAAATCACACCACTATATACATATCCAAGAAACAATTCATGAATCATTCATGAGATATTTTTTTCTTTTCTATCAGTGCTCATATGTAATTGCCATGATAGCTCCAAAGCCATAGTTCAAAATTGCTTGGAAGAACCATATTATGACCCCAGTTGATCACCTGAATGCTTGAAAATAACTTTGCTATAACCTTGACATGTATGAGTTCATAGGAAAGTAAGAAACTATTATGGGAGGACTTGATGATTTTGATTTGCTTTTGGGTTTTTCTGCATTAGACACTTTCATGCTGCTTGACACTTCTGCATCATCTGAAACTCGTGGAGACGAGGAAGGTAGAAAGCAGCTGAACAAGGAAGAGAAATAAACCATTTTTCTTGTTTCTCTCTTCTAATCAGTATCTAAATTGCTTTTCTTGGTTGTTTTTGTGAAGTACAAGTAGTTATCAGTCTTCTCTGTTGAGCTGAAGAATAAGAAACAGAAGACTTATGAGGTTATGTATTTTTTGGTGGGCAGGTGTCTGATTGATGAGCTTTGAATGTGGATCTCTGTGTATTTATAGGTGAGGCTTCTGTGAGTG
>CATIWK010131504.1:0-12497 GCA_949634005.1 Mallotus japonicus | reverse complement strand
AATAATAAAAAAAATCAGAAAACAATCAAAAACATTATGAAAAATAGCTCCATAACAACCGAAAAATAACCCAACCAAAACAACCATCAAAACAATAAAAAAAACCTGAAAAAGTAAAAAATAAAAAATTAAATAAAACTTAAAAAAAAGAAAAAGAAAAATAAATAGAAAATAAAAATAAAAAATAAGGGAAAAAGAAAGGAGTCCATACTTTTAAATGTATCACGTAAAATTGAAAAAAAAAATCGTACATGTGAAAAAAAAAGTCCGTATATTTCAAAATATTTGTCTAACTAAAGTATAAGGTGTAGTTTTTTAATTTTTAATTTTTCCCTTTTAGTTTAACCCGATCGAATCAAAGAATTATTTGTACGGGTACAAGTATCATGTTCGTGTAACGCATAGTCCCACCAAGTGTAGCTTGAAATAAATATAAAATTATATTTTTTTGGACCAAACTTGATTAAAAAATAATATCTGAACTCCTAGGCCGGACCAGTCTATGACCTAGGAGTGAAAAATCCCAAGTCTAGTTCGAGTTTGGGCCAGCCAGGGGTATGACAAACCAAGGCTTTAAGAACCATGCTCTCAGCAAGATCCCTTTCATTATTGGTAGTAGAAAAGGGCAGGTGCAGGAAGGTGAACCGTGCATGCCAACCATGTTATGCTTATTACACCTAAGAAGTTGAAACATCCTACATTTACTCAATTTTCTTTATTAGAGGTGGGAATGTCATTTCATATCGGTTACAAATTGGATGATTTGTGTGCTTATAAATTTAATTCTTTTCTATAAAGAATAAAATTGTATGGTTTGTATGCCAAACCGTACCAAATTTATCTTGTGTCGGATATTGGATTAAAGTTATAAACGGGTGAAAAATGATAGGTCTTGAACTGAAGACCTGTTCCATGTCCGTAAAGAGTTTGACCATTTAATCAAGTAAGTGCGGATGTCATTTGTCCAAACTTAAAAATTTGATAGTGTTAATCCCATATTAATTAGGAACTAAAAGGTAAAATTATATAATTTGCGAGTCACAAAATTTTTTTCTTTTTTCATCTTATGCATTCGGTATTCGGTATCCCGTAGGACTCGACTAATTCAGATTCTATCCGAGAAGGACCACGAAGGACGATAAAGATCTACCTCAATAGTTTTAAAGTAGCTGTGTACCTAAAGTTCGAACCCAAAATATTTGGTTAAACTAAAAGAATCTCAAGACAACTCATCCACATCCTCTTGAGTAGAGAATCACAAATTCTTGCATCTATTATGTATTAGATATGCACAGATAGAATTTTTTTTTATTATTTTTGAAATATGAGGGATAAATATTTGTTATGTTGTTGACAAGTGGACAATATCAATAGAGTAAGTTATATTGCCCCTTTTTTATTCTAAATTGCCACTCCAAATAAAACTATTTATGTCTATATAACAACACAATGAAAAAATTGAGTAAGCGTCAATTTGGCCCCTAAATTTTTCAATGAAGGTTAAATTAGTCCTTATGTACCTTCTTAGGCCAACTTAGACCCTAGATTATCTAATAAAGATGAAATTAATCCTAATAATTACACTTGCTCTCTTATTTTTTGACATATGAACAAATGTCCCGTATACATTTACAAAAACCTCCCACATGTTTTACTTAATTAACAAATTAATCCCTATTATAGTAACAATAATTAATCTTAACAAAAATATTAAATTTTTTAAATTATATTTAAAATTCATATTTATTTATAACATATAAAATTTAATAATTTAATAATATTTTATATCAATATATAAATTTAATTGTCCATAAAATATATATTTTTAATATATTTATGCATCATATTTATTTTTTAATTATACTAACATTTGAATTTATTTATATTTTACAAAAATAAAATTATAATTTAATATGTATATAAATTATTAGCTTTTAAAATTAGTCATATTAAAATAATAAAAAATATAATAATAAACTAAGACCAAAATATTTCCTTGGAAATAACTAGTAGATAAATTAATTTTTTTGAACTCAGTAAAAAAATAAATTTATATCAAACTATTATATCACATCATATTAATCACAACGGATTTTTTTTTTTTTTTCAAAATCAAACAAAAAAAATTTAGTGTTACCAAATTAAAGTAAAAGGATGTACAAATTGAAATTTAAGGACTATAATGAGAAACAAATTGAAAATAATGAATTGAAGATGAAATTTATCCACTAAGAAGATCATATAATATAATGGATATGTAGTTGTAAATGAGCCAAGTCGCTTCCTAGCCGTTTGGACTTCGGCTCGATAAAAGTTCGTTCGAACTTATATATTGAAATTCGTTTAATAAACGAGATGAACTCAAACTATGTAAAAGTTTGGTTCTTAAATTCTCGAGCCGGTAATATATAAATTTTTATTTATAGTAAATGTAAAAAATATTTTAAAATATTACAATAAAATCATAATTTTATAATAATTTATTTTAAATTTTTTAATGGATAATTTTAATTTATAATTTATATTTTTAAAATTTCTTTTAACTCGTTTAGATTCGTTAAAACTCATGAACACCAAATAGTTTAGTGAATTTAGCTCGAATTTGGTTCGATTATAAATGAACCAAACTCGAATTAGTTAAGGCTCAATTCGGCTTAACTCGGCTCGTAGATATGTGCCTGTAAAGGTATACATTATACTGAAAACCTAAATTTTCCATTTATGAAACCAATTTGATGGCAGTTAACTATGCCTTCGAAAGTGGTTTTCAGTTGATTAGACTCATGATTTTAAGCATAACAAATAGATTATATTTGATTCGTACATACTTTTTTTTTTTTTCCTTTTGTAATAAATAGTGCACATGGTATAGCTAGCATTTTATAACAAAGTTCAAATTAATAAAGACGTGCCAGCATGATGCATGATGAAAAGCCCTGGACCGCTAATCACCTTGAAATTTCACAGCACAAAATCATACAACTTGACCCCATTTATATCCATAGATTGCAATCAATGTTTAGTGTCAAATTGGCCTTCATTAATGCTTTTCTACTAATAAAAATCATTGAAACATAAGCAGTTTCTTGTTTTGAAAATTTAAGACTCAAATCTTAGCTACTAACAAACTTCAATCTCTTCCCTAAATCTTGAAAATGATGCATCACCTATATTAGGTCCCAAACAATGCAGAAGTTGCCAAATGACTCCCTTTCTATTGGGTCTAATTCACTTCAACATGCAATAGGAGAGGTCTCTGTCGTCCAGAATTACTGAATTATTGATTTCTAGATTTTCTTCTTTTTACTAATATCAATACAAAAACATTATAGCATGTCATTATATATATATATATATATATATTGGTTAAATTTATGCAAATAAATTAAAATAACAATATATATTTCAATTATAACCATCTCATACTAATAAGATTTGACTTATTAGTACTAAAATCATTTTCAAAACTGTAAAATTTTGAGTTCGATTCACGATTGGAATCAAAGTTAAAAATTACAAAAAATCAAATCCAATAATGCAGGACAAGAAATGAAAGTTAATTTTGATATCTCTTTCCTATAAAAAAATTTATATGTACTTGAAAAAAAAAAAACAGATATATAGCCTGAACATAAGCAACATTATATGATCTTTCATTTTCTTCATTCATAGTTTGTGTAATGTATTTTGATAAATACAAAGAGTGCTGACACAGAAACGGCAACACCAAGGTCCACTTGTTGGGGCTTCTCTTCTACTTTCTGCATAAGCACAAGGACAAGGCCAGCCGGGCGACCTTCACTTTCAATGGAACCAAAAGTCACTTGCTACAGCTCACTGCACAAGACATGGGCTACAAGCTATGAAGATCGAGAGGAAATATATACCAACGAAAAATACTTGGAAAACAATGTAATAATTTAAAGTCTACTATAACTCAGATTTATCTGTTGTTTCTTTGCAATGCTTACTCATTCATGCATTATTTTCACGTAGATGATCAGTCCTAAAAATAATTGGCATTAACAATTGAGACAATAACGTAAGACAAAAGAAAGCACCCAAGTTTTGTAATTGTGTTAGGTTTTGCATCTAAGACTTTAAAGGCAAAACCATCCCCACATATAATTGGGAAATCATGTGAATTTTTTTGAAGCTGTCACAACCAAAAATTTAGGAATCTCAGCACCAAGATTGAACTGCATGCACTTTTAAACCCCCGTGACTTGTTGAGCCAAAATTGCAAAAATTGTTTAAGAACGTAAGACAAGTTAAATATTTTGTTCTATTACGTACAATTATTCATTTTGTGGTGCTTTCTTCCAAAGAATATGTCAAGGAAGTAACCATCATAAACAAACTAGAACATGGTTTTCTTTATCTTTACATATGGAAAACTGCAAGACACTGTTTTTACTTGAGTTTTATAAAAATGAAAAGCTCTTATCAATGGCAGTGGGTTCATGGACCAATTAAAATGGACATCAACACCACACATTCTATCTATGCATTTTGCTCCATTTTTCATAAAAGAAATAAAGATAAAATAAATCAATAAATCCTTGTACTTGAACTTTTCTTTATAGATTTATGATGTTCCAAAGTCACATTAATTAATTTGATATACTTATATATATCATATTTGTTAACCAAGTTCAATTTATATGAGAATTACATTTTAGTTTTGAACACATCGTATTTCGATATGAAAGAGTATATTTTTAAAATTATTTAGGATCTAACTGGAAATTTACTGCTAAAAATTTGTTGCGAGACAAATGGACTTAAAAAATGGATATAATATATTTTCAATGTTAAAAATTCCAAAAAAAGAAAAAAGAAAAAAAGCTATTTTTCTTTAACTGAAGCATCTAGAATGTATAATTTTCTTTTAAAAAAACTCCCAATATGAAACAGACAATTTTTCCCAAATGCAGGGACGCTTCTTGTATAGATGATATGAATTTAACTTAGGTGCATTAATGTTTGATTTCGCTGAAAATATAGAGGAAACAAAGGAATAGAATGTAATAATCGATGGTTGGCCCTTTTTTTCTATTTTTTGTCAAATCAATGAAAAAAATGAGACAATTAACTGTTAAAATGTCAATGACGTGTTTGGCATGACTTTTGTCTTAAAAGTTGTCTCATAGACTCATACCATTCGGGCAAAAATGTTAGTTGAACACATGACTTGTTCCTCTTCATCACTTTTCACATTCATATTTTATGTTAGTTATGATTTATGGAATATATATTAAAATTTCATGGTTTTAGCTATCGATATGTTGTCGATATGTTTCTACATGGTTTCAGTTACTCCTAACATATGCTTTCTGATCAATAATTTGACGATAAGGTTTGCTATAGTGTCACCTAATAAGAATACCAGTTCGTCGTAACAATATTTCATTCTCTCTAATAATTTATTCGATAGAATTTGAATTTGTATTGTACGAGTGCACGTTATTGGTCTTACAATATAAAATTAAAATTTTCAATTTAAATACAATTAAACATTTATACAAAAGTTTCAATAGAGTGATGATATTATACTTGTGCAAATACACGAAGGATGCTACATGTGTAACACTCAAAAGTGTTGCTATGTGCTTGAGGTTGAACCTACAAGACGTACCGTAGATGACATGAGAGAGTTTATTTGGGGCCATATCCATATTCATCCAATGCAATATATACAAGGGGATATGATATATAGAAGCTTTTTATTATTTTGTAATGAACATCGACCCCCTTATACCCTTATCATTGCTAAAGTCATGTGCTTTGTTAGCCCTCACTTGATGTAGATTTCACGTCAATAATAGTCCTGGATTGTTCTTTTGCTATTATTATAGCTTCCCTAATCACTGGATTCCACAAATGGGCATTAACTTTGTGAGATCCAATTCATGTAAAACATATTCATTGTCTCATAACGTTCACAAATCCTATTTATATGAATCATTATCTAATTAAAAATATATATTGTATGTCAGTGAGGGAGTAGTCAAATGGTAATTTCTCTCCAAAGGTATCATGAGGTGCAGAGTTTGATTTCTGCAGTCCTTAATTTAATAGGGGAGGACTGCTCCCTGTTGTACAATCCATTGATGCTAAGGTCATATGACATCTTAATTTACCAAATATTTGGTGCACAAGACAATACAATTTACCAAGACAAGACAAGAGGCTCAATATATATGTATATATGACTTTTCTTGAGGTTTTGGAAGCATTTGTTGTGTAGTTGCTGAAACATTTAAATATATATTGGAGTTGATCTTAGGTTCATAAAGTTATTTAGCTTTTTTTTTTCAAATAAACAAACCACTAATTAATTAATTAATCCCCAAAATATGTACAAATTTGTAATATATTTAATCATTAAAACACAAAAAGATGCATTAACCAATGTCCATGTTGCCTTAAAATTGGGATTTGAAACCATCTTATGCACATATAAATTACATCATCTCAAAAAGTTGGAATTAGAATAAAAGAAGCAACTCTTAAACAAGAAGTCAATTGAGTCTACAAAAAGCTATATAAAATCCATCAACTTTTAAGTTTTAACCACTATTAATTGATTAATTCAACAACTGAACTTAAACCAACATCAAACTAAACCCAAATATCTGTTAATTAAATTATTGAGTACTAGCCTCATAGCTCTTGAGAATTCCAGCAAGCAATGATTGATTACTCTCTCTTTTGATCCCAACTTCAACTTGGGATTTTAGAGAAGAGGGATAGACTAAAGAGCAGTAAAGGTACAAAAAGACTGGGAATAAAGGGTCCATGAAAGGTGAAGGTGTTGGCACCACCACCCACCACCTCCACCTCCATAACTATTGCCATTGCATCCCCACACTTACTTTTTATGGCCTAATCCATAAACTGTCCCTGAAATTGTCCCAAAAAACTTCATTCATCCCTCCTGTACTTTCCCTTGAATCCATTACATATCTCAATTCACAAATTCAATAAATTAAACCTTGTAGACACTTAAAATATAAATACACAGGGAATTTTGAAACAAATTGCCAATGCAAAAACAAGTTTTTAGAACTTTTTAAATTCACAACTCAAATTATGGAGCAGATTGATCTTTCTATTTTATCCATCTATATTTGTTATTTTATTTTTTATTTTTTGGTAAATTGGAAGGTTATTTTACATCGATGGACAACACAATAGGGGACAGTCTTCCCCTTTTAAATCGACAACGGAATGAGTCGAACCCTGCACCTTAGTATACCCTTGGAGAGAAGTTATTACTTGATTACTCCCTCACTGACATCTAAGTGTATGAGTAGAGTTTCACTATTCTACAATAGTTAGAGCATTTTCAATCCGCTCTTTATTCAACCTAAACTCTTTATTATAAAGAGTGATTGTAAAAAATAGGACTTCAATCCACTTTCTAGATCTAAATTATAGATTAGAGAGTGTAGAGAGTCAAAATTCACTCTCTACATAAAAAGTTAATTAATGCAACCTCTATTTTCCATATGTATCCTTGTTTTCTATTGGCTTCTTTTATTACCTAATTTTTTTTTTATTTCTTCCTACAATATTCAAAAATTGAAATTAAATGCTTCTAGGATAAAACAAAATAAAAAGTGAAATATAAAGAGTGCCTTGAACTTAAATAAAATTGTTTGTTTTTTATATTGAAAAATTTCTTAAAATACTTTTTATTACTTAGAATATACTCTTTATTTTAAAGAGCACAATTAAAGATGCTTTTATGATTAGAAGTTAAACTTATAACCTTTCTATCATTTAATTATTTAATCTTTCGAATTTCCAAAAGAAAAAAAAATTATTTAATCTTTCGACCATTAGCCTACATTTCATGCCTTAAAAAAGGAAATGAATTATTATTATTGCAGTCTAGACCCAACAGTTAAGAGGGAGTCATTATCATCATCCTTTGTGCTCTCACATTACCCCAAAAAGCTAAGCTAATACCCCTCACAAGAGGATTGTATGGATTATTGTCCAAAAAAAAAAAAGAGGATTGTATGGCAGACCAAAACCCACCCATGTTACAACTTACTCTCAACTGTCCCCACTTTCCAATTTATATACCCAAATCCTTCCTTAACTCCTTCAATTCAACCTTTCTTATTCCCTCTTCTTTAATTTCTCTCAACTCCTCTCTTTTTGCCTTGCCAAGACCCATTCACAGTGCACGCACTCTCTTATCATCCATAAACAGACCAATAATAATAATAACCAACACAATGTGCTCCTCTAAATCAAGGCTGCACTACCATCAAGTTACTACAACTGATAATGCTGCTGCAACTATTGCAAAAATTAATGGCCGTCCTGTTCTTCAACCAAAATCCAACCAAGTTCCTACCACCATGGAGATCAGACGCAATTCCCTTAAAAAGAACAGCCCGAAATCTCCTGCTCTGCAGCCTGCAGCAGCTCTTTCACCACTGCCAACAACAGCAGCTACTAATAGTGCTTGTGATAATAAAATTAAGAAGCCTGCTTCTTCTTCATTATCCCCTCCAATTTCTCCGAAGCTAAAATCGCCGAGGCCACCTGCTCTTAAGAGAGGGAATGATATAAGCTGCGCCTTGAATTCTAGTGCTGAAAAGGTGGTTTTGACACCAAGAAACACCTCCAAATTTGCATCGACCGTTACTGTAAAGAAATCCAAGAAATCTTTTGGCTCTATTACTGCAACTGATCCTGTTCTTGAAACCTCTTCTCTCGCTATGAACTACTCTTCTTCTTTGATTGTTGAAGCTCCTGGTAGCATAGCAGCTGCGAGAAGAGAGCAAGTTGCTATTATGCAAGTTCAAAGGAAATCGCGAATTGCTCATTATGGAAGGGTTGCTGGTGCTATTAATAAGCATGATCGGAAGGTTGTTCCTGTTGATTCCCTGGCAGCGCCAGATAGTCCTGTTGCTAATGCTCGAGAAGCTAGGAGATGTAGCTTTATCACTCCAAGTTCAGGTACATTTCATCTATTCTTGCAAAATCAAGAAAAAAATACTAAAAATTTAATTATTCATTAATTCTTTTTTTTTTTTTTTGGGCAGATCCTGTCTATGTAGCTTACCATGATCAAGAATGGGGAGTTCCTGTGCATGATGATAAGTGAGTTTTCTTTTTTGTTGTTCGAAAAATGCGTCTTCAATGCACGAGACACTCTGTTTTTTTTTTTTTTTTCAAAATGTTATAGATAAAACTAAGTATTGATTAATCTGTTTAATTTTGAAATGCAGGATGTTGTTTGAATTACTAGTACTGACTGGAGCACAAGTAGGATCAGATTGGACTTCAGTCTTGAAGAAAAGGGAAGCATTCAGGTAGTTTGGAATAGAATAATAGTAGTAGAATAGTAAATTAATTTGATGTGTGTTTGCCTTAATTTTAATATATATTAATTTCAAGTGTGATCTGTAGAGTGGTGTTTTAATTTGGCATTACTGTTGCAGGGAGGCGTTTTCAGGTTTTGATGCAGAAATTATTGCCAAATTCTCTGAAAAGAAGATGACATCAATTAGTGCTCAGTATGGCATGGAAATAAGCCAAGTTCGAGGAGTTGTAGACAACTCTAACAGAATTCTCCAGGTAAGGACACCTGCTGCTTTTTTTTACCATAATATCTTCTTGCTTTAGAGGTCATTTCAACCATGTTCTTTGGTTTATTAAATTATTTTATGTGGACCCACCTGTTAAATTACATTTTTTTTCCACATATTTACTGCTTAAAAATCTTAATTAATACATGTTGATTCAAATTGGAGTAATTTATGAAAATTCAAACTTAAATTTTATGTATAAGAAAATATTAGACATTTCAAAATTTTATTTTTTAAATGAAATTCATCGAATTTAAATTTTAAAATTGTCAAACTCATATGATAGTAATGACAAAAATAGCAGTGACAAAATTAATTCTAATTAACAACATTTTGAAGACTCCACATATTAAGAAATTTCTGCATATACAACTAAGGATGTACTGTTGATTTGTGTCTTCATCCTGATTCATGTTAAATATATTTTTTTTATTATTACTTTTCAGGTTAAGAAAGAATTTGGATCATTTGACAAGTATTTGTGGGGATTTGTGAATCACAAGCCAATGAGTACCCAATACAGATCAAGCAACAGGATTCCTGTAAAGACCTCAAAATCAGAAACCATAAGCAAAGACATGGTGAAAAGAGGATATAGATATGTTGGTCCAACTGTAATCCACTCATTCATGCAAGCTGCTGGCCTTAGTAATGACCACTTGATCACTTGTCCAAGGCACCATCAATGTCTTGCATTGGCATCTCAATAGAGAGTTACCCTTTTATAGAAAAAGAAAGGAGGAAGAAGCATAGAGTGTGAAAAAAAAAAAAAAAAGGAAGAAGCATAGTTAGTTGAATATCTAACTACAGGGTATATATTAAAGGAAAATTTTTGTTTTTTAATATGTATTACATTTCATGATTAAATTTATAGTATATATTAATTAATTATAAAAATATTAAGAATATATATTATTTATTTAATCATTGAATGTAATATTTTAAATAAAAGACAAAAATTTTCCATGATTAAGTGATATTTTGTGAGGGTTTTTTCTTTGATGGGCATATTGAAAAAGAGGTGTAATAAGTGGGGGCAAGTTGGACAGACTGCATGTGCAGCTCAAGGTGGCTAGGGAATGGCATGTGTGTGGTTTTCAACTTTTTTTTTTTTTCTTTTTTCCTTGTTGTGACCACCACTTAATTATTTATATTAGGCTTTTCCTTTGAACTGGGTGCGAATGGATAATCACTGACACAGTCTTGGGCTACAATTCCTAAATATTCCCTACTTTTCAATGGATATTTTGTACGGGATAAAGAATTGATGTATCTGCTGCTCAGTCTCTACTAAAAAAAGAAAAAAAAAAGAAAAAAGAAAAAAGAAAAAAGAAAAAAGGCTTTTCATGCTCAGAAGAAAGTAGCATAAGCTTTGATCCTTTTGAGGTTGTAGTAGTTCATTGTACTAGTACCATTGATTTCCTGATCTAACCTGTAGGGATTACAAAGTTGATTGTGTATTATGAATTAATGGTAAAGTTTCAGTGTTTTCTTTTTACTACTTCTACACTATTTCTTTACATTTTTTCAAGTGGGTTTCTACTAGCTGCTCATTATATTTATATGTTGTTTTCTTTTTTTACCAGTTCTCGCTTGTTAGTATCCCATGGAGTCACGATTATTAGTATATTAAATTTTTCTTTTGTTAGAAGGGAGGGGAGAGCTCATGGGGTTTGAACCGAAACAGGTGGCACAACTTTCGTGGATGATTACCACCCATACCAAGAAGTCTAGGCACATTTATATGTCATTCTATGTTCACAGATAATGGTCCAATGGTCAAATGCATAGTTTCACCCTTAAATTTTACATAATTAACCTTCTATATTTCTTAACTTTTATTTTGAACCCATTAAATCTCTAAACATTTACATTTTATTGTTGTTTAACTCATAATATATCAAGCTGGACAAATGTGTGTATGTAACCTCTCTTAGGCACGTAGACCTCTCTTAGGCATGTAGAGAGTCAAAAGTATGTTATGTACTTAAAACAAATAGAAAATAAATGAGGGATTAAAATAAAACAGTTAAATTTTTTTTTGTTTCATTCATACCATCTTCTTCAATTATTTCCTCTTTCCACACTCAGTATCACCATTCTCACCACCACCCAGCCATTAAAATTCCACCTTCATCACCCAATTGCAATCCCAGCAATATTTTCTCAAGCAAATTTCTTGTAATGAATAGGAAAAAGAAAAGAACATACAAAAAATAAATAAATAATTAGTCCAACTGGAGATGATTATACCACCATTATTACCTTTGTTATTTTGCATCATATTCTCCTCCAGATAATTCATTCATCATCAACAGCAATAATTTAAACTGTCATCACCATGATAATTAAACATTGCTTAGTTTAGGCATTATATCGAAGACCCAAAGTGCATAAAACAAATAATGATTAACAACAACATAATTATTAAGGACTAAAGTGTTTGAAATCAATTTGTTAGTAACATTCACTGTATATACAACAATAAAATAAAAAATGAAAATTTACTTATTTTATGAAATTAAGTTGATGAGAAAAAAAAAGCTTCATGGCTCATAAATATTTAAGAATCTTAAAAAAAATCACAAGAAACCCACCCAAGCCTGTGGAAAAGCAACAGGCAAATTTTCAAGCCACTAAAGGACAAGGATGTTATGGTTGGTGATTTATTACAATTTTTTTTTCGAACGATATTTATTACAATTTTTACAGACAAAAACTTGTAGTGGAAATTGAATGTTTAGACATGTGGGAAGATTTATAAAAATTGAAATATCAATGTAAGGAAGGAGTGATGAAGTTGAGTAATGGAATGCTCATTGGTAGTGAAGAGTTGGGAGAGAGAGGAATTGAATGAAACCAATACATAATAGTTTGAAAAAT
>CATIWK010131443.1:0-16647 GCA_949634005.1 Mallotus japonicus | reverse complement strand
GAAGAAAACTCAACAAATGTGCAACCTCAAGCCACATCGAGGAGCAAGCAAGCCATTTTTGCTAGGCATAAAAGTAATTTTCAAGGAGGGTATGGCTGCCATGTAGATTTGAGGACAGGAAAAACCACTATTAATGTGAGTAATTATTCAATTTATGTTCATGCTTTATTGTTGAATTGAGCCTTTTTGTGTCTTGTGAATTGAGGTTATTTGTGTATTGTGCTTGAACTGCCAATATTTTCTAGCTTGGACAGTCAAGTGAAAGGGTTATTATTAAAGGACAATCTATGGATTCAACCACTATTGATGCAACTGATCCGCAGACCAGATTTCCTATCCCCAATGAACGTGTGCTGAGGAAGAATAAATTTTCAAAGACGCCTATTGAATGCAGTTCTGCCAGAAAAATGAACTTTCAGGGAGATGGAGCAGAGGTCAGACTTGCAGGAGACCTTCTAGTCCAAGCTCTAGGATTGCAGTGGCAAGGATAACCAGCAATGACAAATAGACAATTGCAAGCAGAGAGAGCAGTGTATCTTCAGACTCAGAGGAATAGAGCCAAGATAGCAAAAGAAAATGCAAGTGCAGGATCAGAACATGAAGGTTCAAGTCATGCTTAAAGTGTGCAAGGGAAAAAACTTTCTTTTGTTGATGTCTAATGTCAAATTGCAGTTTTTAGTACTGATTTGAGCATTGTAAGGCTTTGCTTAGGATTATTTTGGTTGAACAAGTATTTTGGTTTTTGCACTTCATCCATTTTGTTGATGTTAAAGTATGGATGCAATGCAAATTCAGTGACAAATATTTTTTTGATGTTAAGTGGATTATTGACACTTATGTATTTAGAATTGGAAGACTCTTCTTTTTTAACTAGCAATTATGCAGCTTTTTTTTCTTATTATACTGTTTCAATTCTTCAGAACATATCTGCATTTTCTGGAAAAGAAAAATACACTAGCATTTCATTAACCCACCAAACACCATATATACAGGAAAAAATGATGTTTCAAACATCCATCAAGAATGATGTAAACAATTACATCATATGTAGGATTACAATTACAATGATAATCCATGACAGAATACAAGTTATATACGCTGTTATCATTTTTTTCTTACAGCTGTCAACTTCTTTCTCTTATTATTTCTTCAATTTCTTTAACTCTCTCCATACTACATTAATATCTTCCTCCACACTGCTTGACCTACCATTTATCTGTGCCCTCAATTGCCTGTTTTCCTTTAGAAACATCAATTTATCATACTTTAATTCGTTCAACAAATTCTTCACTCTAACGCTAACATCTTCGTTATGCCATTGAAAACAGCCACATCCATTCACCTGTGAAGTCACATCCATCATACTTTGACTTAGATTAAAGTCACAAAAAAAGCAGCCATCTTTAACTATAAAATTAATTGAAAAATGTAATTTACTAACTTACCTTATAATTAGGATACCCATAAAACCTACGTCTAGGATTTTCGTCAGTCCATGATGTCCACCTCGGAGCAATGAATCTAAACCTCTGTTTCGACAATGGCAGAATTTCTTCTCTCCTTCATAATCCAATTCCATGTTAGTTCTTCTACTATATCTCAAGCTTCCAGGTGCTGAAGAAGAAGACGATGACGACATTGGTGCCATTTCTATATGCCAATTTCTCAATTAGGTTATTGGGGTTTGTATTTTTTAGGGGAGAAATCTAACGCTTTTGCAACTGAAAGAGAAGAAGAAGAAAAAGAAGAAGTATTGGAGTTATAATTTCAACGACAACTCTTTTTGACCCGTTTCCCGTCCATGTCAGCTGGAGAAAACAGATGTTAAATTTAAAGGTCTCCAACGGTAAGAGAGGGGCCAATAATAAGAGAAAACTTAAAATTTGTGTTAAAATGGTTCTGAACAAACGAAAAGGGCTTATGTGCTCCTAGCACAAAACATTAAGGGTGTAAATGCACTTTTGCCCTACTACTGTACTATGAATTATTATTATTTTTTTAATTTTTCCCCCAACTGCCCTACGATTGATGCTTCCTATGATGATATTCTGGCAGTTCAATGGTGGAGACCCCATTAACATGATAGAGACACGCCAATCAGATTCATAAGGAATGGCTCGGTTTCTGATCATTTTGGCATTTTTTTTTCTAAATTTCTATGCTTTGTATTTGATGAGGAAATTGATTGAAAAATTAGAGATAAGAAAGAAATGTTTGGAGTGTAAATCATGACTTGTATCACTCAGAAATAGACTTGTAATCAAATAAGGTTAAATGTTCCATCAACTTTAACAGATGAGGCTACACAATTGAAATGAACTTTGGGCAGTGATGATACATTTAGTCATCAATGACATTCTTCTCAATCTCATCCTTATCAAAAAAAAGTTGATAGCTCAGTTTTGGAAGGTGTCATTGTTAATTGGCCATTCCTTTTACTAGGAAAAAAACAAAATGTCTTTATTTATGATCTCAATGACTACTTTTTTCGTTCAAAAAAAAAAAAAAATGACTACTTTTTCTGTATTAATTGGGCCACATCTGGCCCACTTTCAAAAGCCTTTCTACTTCACAAGGCCCAATTCATGGACCCAGATACACAGTTCCCAGATATGCTTAAAAAAAAAAAACATTGGTACACGTATACCTGCGGAGTAGAGGATAACAGAGTTTCGGAGATCAACATTAATTTCATCGTCGTCGTCCATTACAGGACGAAACTAAAACAAAATGAAACGGCTTTTTGCATTAAAATTTTCTTCTGCTGTTTCCAGAATCCGATAATGCCCAAGTAATTATAATAATAATAATTAAAAAAAACTCTTTTTCTGTTATATTATAATTTACTTCTCTGTTAATCCTTTCCTCAGCTGGATTTTTATCTCCAAAGATCATTTCACAAGCGTTTCAGGTTCGTCTCGCTTTTTTTCTTTAATCTTTCTGTTTGGTTCTCGAGAAAGTCTCAAAGTAAAAGCACATAGCTGCTTTCACTTTATGCAAAGTTTATATACATACATATATTTTATCTTTGTTCAAAGTGTAAATAACATATGTCTGCCATCAGTGGCAGTATTTGTTCAAATTTTGTGTCATTTCTGTTCCAATTTTTGTAGAAATTTTGTGTTTTGGTTAATGGGTATTGGTTATTTTGAGTAAATGATTAATGGGTAGTGTTGTTTTCATTTGAATTTATAGACTTTCTTGTTAGAGTTCAATGGGGAATGCTTCTTCAATGCTCACTCAATATGATATAGAAGAGGTTCAAAGACACTGCCATAATCTGTGTAAGAATCCTAATAGAAACACTATTTCTATTGGTATTGGTGTTTCTTATTTTTATTGTTGTTTTATGTTTGGTTCTTAATTAGGTTGTTTTTCTGAGTCAATTTCAGTCTCCCAGCAAGAAATAGTGTCTTTGTATCAAAGATTTTGTCAGCTTGATCGTAATGCCAAAGGATTTATTTCAGCTGATGAATTCCTATCAGTGCCTGAGTTTGCAATGAATCCACTCTCTCAGGTAATGCTTTGGGTTGATTATTCACTGCAGAACTATGAGTAGCTCAGCTGCTCAAGTTTATGATAATCTTGGTGCACGATTTTTGGCTTCTTACAGAGGCTACTTAAAATGGTGGATGGTTTGAACTTCAAGGACTTTGTGGCCTTTTTATCAGCATTTAGTGCTAAAGCAAGCGCAGAACAGAAAATTGGACGTAAGTATTGCCACCTTAATACTATGGTACTTCTACTATTAATTTGTTTTATTAGCTCTACGAATGGAGAAGGCAATTAAGTGCTTGTTCTAGGAGTTATGAAGCTTGCAGAAAATACACTTAGACTTGTCATTTGGGCTTTGACTGGGTTAATAACAATACTCAATTGATTCCTATGTATATGGATGTGCTTTGATAAACGATGATCTGAATGTAGTATTTGAATTATTTGGATTATTTGACCTTTGATCATCATGATATAAAGACTGGAAATGGGAAATGTATGCTTTTCAGGTAGAGAGGGGCACAACGGACAAAGGAACTAAAAATAAACAGGAAAAAAAAGCATTATAGGTCGCTATGTAAGATTATTGTGGTCGAAAGTTATTGCAATATGAGTAACTGGAAGTTGGCATTCTGTAGTCTTTGGATTCTTGAACTACTAGTATTTGTAGATGCAGAGCACAGCTTTTATTTCTTGTTATTCACCTTGGGTTGCCATTTTTATGGTCAATATATTTTTATTGCTTTATAAACTACCTTAGCTAGCAAAAATTCTTGTATTTCTTACTTTCTACAATTGCAAATCTACCATATCATAAAATGTGTTCCCTCTGTGGAGCTAAAAACTCTGATGTTTTTGCCATTTTTGATGCTCTATTAATGTTATTCTTCTACCTCCCTCCAGTTATTTTCAAGGTATACGATTCAGATGGTAATGGAAAAATATCTTTCAAGGACATATTAGAAGTGCTTCAAGATCTGTCTGGTTCTTTCATGTCTGACGAGCAAAGAGAGGTATATCCATGAAAGTTCTGTTTCACTACTAAACCGACTGTTACAGCTCAAGGAAAAATACATGATAAATAAAATTTCTGATTCATTTTTGTTGCAAAATCCAAAAAATTTCATCATTAATATTGCACATTCTATGAGATTTAATTGTTAGTGAAGCCATTTTATGAAAGAACATGCTACCTTATTATTGATAAGAGGGTTTCACAAGAACCACATTATTGTAACAAAAAAATGGAAAAATTGGTTAACTTCTTATATATAATCCTTCCAAAAGAATTAATTTCATATCTTTCTCTTTAGAAATAGTATTTACTTGTGTTCTCCTATTTTGGGGCTACCAACCAATGATATGATAATATAGTTTCTGCCTCTACTTCTTCTGATACCTTGGTTTCCTCATTACCCTGTTTTATTACAACACTTGATACTGAAGCATTCACAGGATTGCATTCACAAATATCAGTTGCATTGGATTTGAAAAAGGCTTAATAATTACTTTTTCATTTCTTTGTCTTCCAGCAAGTGTTGTGCCAAGTTTTGAAGGAGTCAGGATACACAAGGGAATCTTACTTAATGCTAGATGACTTTATTAAGGTGCCTTTCGTTCATTTTGTTTTCTTTCATTTTTCTATGTTTCCTCTACCAACTTAATTATGTCAAACACTATTTTTTTCAGATGCTCATTCTAGAAAAGGAAGAGAAGAAAAGAGACAGCATTACTTCCATGATAGTACTATACTAGGATAAAAATTGCCTTAAATCAAGTGTTAAACTTAACTGGTTGAGATGTGGAATGTTGGAGAAGAAATAAGAACCTAGTATAAACATTACAACATTTTTGTTCTACCTTCATAGTTTGTAAAAGACATGTTGCTGTCAGGTAATATTTATTTGCTCATGAACAGGATAATTCAGAGTTAGGTAGCACCTATTCTCTTTTGACGCCACAAAAGATTCAGAAATGCTATCTTCTTTTTAGAGACTTGCAATGCCTCGAATGTTTTATGCTACTGAAGTCTATTTAGCAGCATGATGTTGGACTACTATTAGATTCGAACACTAGTTAGGATTTCTTATTCAAGTCTATGTTGTCCTGCGTATTAATGCTTGAGTTTCCTGATAATGCAGACTTCAACTCCGACAAGTTCTATCACCTATTTCTGAAAGAGTTTTTGCTTAGATGGATAGATACCTCGAATAGTTTTCTTAACATGCTACTAATTTCATTTTCTTCAGATTTTTTTTTATCAGTATTAATATGTTTAGGGTCATTATGTTTCATGTGACACAGGTTTTTGGAAATCCTGGCGTAAAAATGGAGGTTGAAGTTCCAGTTGATTAATCTAATTTGGCAGTCTTGAATTTGAGATGATCGCTTGGAGAAACAACCATCTACTGTGCCTATTATAGAACCTTCAAAATTGTCTTTTCCCCATCTTGTTCATAGCCTCACAGAAAAATAAAGAATGAGCAACTTGTCTATTGTAATAAACGTTTAGCTTATTCATAAATGGTTCATCACCTCTTGCAATTTTTTTTTTGTGTTTGGGAGATGTATGATTAAGTTCTCAAGTTTTTTGCTTTCATCTCTAATTTAAAAAAAAAAAAAAAACACTCGCCCCTCCTGTATCGTGTGAGTAAAAATGAAAGAAACTATTATGGGCGGGTTTGGTCCCATATTTCATATTTGCTAGGTACAAGAGGAAGTGAAGGATTCAGTGGTGAATTAGCATAAAACATTACTGCTAAATACCTGCCACCGATCACAAGTTGCTTCAGGATGAAGCATACGGCTAATCTGGTCTAATGGAGCCAAAATTTACCTCTAAGATACCATAAGAAGCCAAAATATATTTGCTTCTAATTGGCTTGTACAATTCTTAGATTACGACTGATCTGTTAACTACTTGTTACGTTGAAGCCGCATTAGCCTTCCATCAATAACGTAGACATTTTCATTTTCTAGAGTGAAGACGTTCTCTTGGCAACTGCCTGGCAATTTCCCATGAGCACCTCTCTTTTTTCTCTCTGACAAAGATAGTATAAGTTACTACTCACTACACCATTCTCTCCTTGTCTTCCTAGCACTCTTCCTTCTTCCCTTAGAAGAAAAGCTAGCTAGTAGCTAGTGAAGATCTCCAATCATGTTTTCTATTTCTTTCAACAGTGCAGTTTCAGGTAAGCAACCATCATTCACCTGCACAATCATGTTATTCTTGTTGATTTGCTTCACAGGATTGGTCACGTATGGCATGTTTGCTTCATTTTAATGGTTTTATTAACGGTTTCCTGACATGAGTTCATTGCTATTTCCTGATAGGTGATAGTATGGAACGGGAACGTTCCAGCAAACCTGGCGCTCAAAGTTCGAATGTTCTGCAAAAACTTCAAGAATTTATGCATCACAAGGACTTGCAAATTGCCTTGCTTAAGTTAGGCATGTATTCCTTAGTACAGAATCTCCCGGCTGTGAAGGATTTGAAGAGCAATGCAAGCAGTAGCAAGACTAAAAGTATTGATGAACTGAAGGTGGATGAAATTTCGGAGGATTTTACCGGTCCTGATGGAGTGATAAATGGTAGAAAATTATTGAAAGATTCAAGGGCCTCCGCTTCAGATGAGGTAGTGATAGCAAATTCTTCAAGTGGTAAAGCTTGTGTTAATTCCTTCGATGGCAAACAAGTTGTGCAGAGTAGTGAAATTGAAAAGCTAAGCAAGCGATTGAAATTTCTTGAAGAAGAAAGCAAAATAATGAAGCAAGAATTTCTTCAGCATGCAGAAGAAAGGAAACTATTGGTGAATGAGATATATCAGCATTTTCGAGCTATATATCACTACCTTCAGCTTGAATTTCCAGAATATGGAGAGATATGTTCTGATGAATCTTTTATTATGAACCCTTATGAGGTAATTGTATCTTGTCCAAATCTTTTCACAATTCTCGTGCTTCATAAGCATGTTTCTATGACCTTTTGCCTCCTATTGCATAAAAATTTGATCTTTAAAAATTATCATTATTATCTCAGTTATGTCCTAAAGACACCCTGTTGAAGAAGAAATCTTTTTATGTCTTGCAACCGTGACAGGACTTTTATCCTAAACTTTTGAATGCTTAGTCTTGGCTTTAGATTCTAGCATTGGAGTTGATGCAATCTGATTGAAAGTTTCTATTCAACAGGAAGGAGAACTTGGAACCGGTCTGTTAGAAGTTTGCCAAGATTCAAGCTCTTGCATTGCTACTAGGGAATACGGCAGGACCAGCATCAGGGCATTAAAGGAAACTCGTCAAGAATAAAATTAACATGGTTACTCGCTCAAAAAACTTGATGCTACTGCACATTGTGCTGTTGTATGCTCATACAATATTTTTTGGTGGGATTTTGAAGTATTAAAGACTAAATATTTTTGAAATAAAAGGACAAATTGACTCTCAGTTGAGTTGAGCTGAAGATTCAGATTGGCCTCCATCCCAGAATGTAGGGACAAATTAGGCCGTTTGGCCTACAAACAATACACAATATACACAACAAATAGATCAGTGCAAAATCATTGTAATATATACAGTAATACAAAAAAAAAAAAGCAGTGTGATCTTTTGTTTTATTGAATAGTTTCATACGATTGCATGCATGTGCTTATAATTCTGTTTGTAGAATTAGATCTTAAATGGGTTTGAATTGTACCACTTGTTTCTACTCCATAATAACACTTGGTAATTTATAATATTCCATCAGCATACACAATAAGATACCGCTGCATATCCTAGATAAATAGTATTACTTAGTGGTAATAAGTTATGTTGGGAGTCTGCAATCCGGCCCGATGCACGATAGCTGCTCATCCTTGTTTGCTGTTACTTCTTTCCCATTGTTTGTTGTTGTTTCTTGCCTATTGTAAGGATAGGTTGTTGTTCAGTGCATGGTGAAATCTTCTCTCGCAGAGTCCGTAGAACAATCTTTCATAACCCTTCAATCTTTTGACATAAAGATCTTTAAATCTCATAAAAGATTGTAGAGTTAACAAACTATCGGATCCCGCCTGATGACTATTTCCAACAAGTCTAGTAACCCCCAATAAATTGGCAATTTTTTCTAATCCTCCATTAAGTCCATTAGAAGTTGCCATATACTTCAAGTCATAAACTCTAACGCCCAAGTAAAATGTCACCATGTTCAAAAAGGAGGCCATATCAATAGGTAAATTTTGTCTTGTCAAGATCTTAATCAAGAAACCCAAATCAAAAGAACCATGAAAAGTAATCCAAGTCAAGTCGGAGAACTTGTTCATAACAAGTCCAGATTTCAGTAACAACATTGCGAAATCCTTAGAATCAATACCCTTTTCTCTATTCATCTTGAAATCCATTCCTTGTTTCTCAAGAAACTTGATAGACTCAACATTATGAGTATCACGCTCAAGATCGAAATCCCGGAAATTAAATTGCCAAACATAGCAAGATTCAGTACCAAAACTTGGCAAATTTCCATGGCAATTTGAGAGAGTAAGTCCAAGTTGAACAATGTGGAGTCTATCAACATTCTGTTTCATGAGATAGTAAATGTACTGAGGAGGGGTTTGTAAGAGAAGATTCTTGCTGATATTGGAGTGAAAAACTGTTCCAGGATACTCAGTATCGAGCGCGATGAAAGGGAAGTGAGGAATTGCATTCAGAATTAGCGAAAATTCATATGTGAGATTGTTAGCAAAAACTTGCCTAAGAATTATCTGTTTCTAAGACATCGTTTCCTTTGGTACGAATGCTTTAGGGACCCATTACTCAGAGGGGTATATATAGCCATAAAGAGTTGAATTTAATCCATTTTGAAATAGTATTTCTTGTGGGGTAGGAGATAGAACAAATTAATTAAAGTCTAATCCTGCTTTATGTAGAATTCGGAAACGTAAAACAAATTAGGTAATTAAATCCTATTTTAAATAGAATTTGGAAAACCTAATCAAGGATCGAATATAACAACTTATAGGATATAATTAATTTTATGTATTATATTATGATCATAAAAAATTAACATAATTTAACGTTTAAGATAAAAATGATAAACCTATTTTTTTTTAATCACATGCTTTAATGAAAAATTATATTGATTTTTTTGATACTTGGAGAAAATATTATGACAAAATTGTATTTCCGAAAGGACTTAGATAATGGAACAAGGCAGCTCTTTTACAAGAGAAGAGAACTTGGTTCTATTCTACTTGTATTATTTTTTTGGGTATGAAAAATTGTACACCCTTTTACACCTATGTTTGAATGGCATCAACAAAATCTTGAAAATAGTGAAATCTTGATTTCCAAGGGCCCATATATGCTAATGCTAATACCAGTACCACAACCATTGAACACCAGATTCTTTCCCAATCCATGGCATGAGATGCACATGGACAGTACCCTTTGACAAAATTATATGAATGATTTTGGACCATCCCCATTTTTCAATCGACCTAGCTGGAGTTGGAATGCTACATAGTGTCAATTTCATCTGTGGGTTGGACTTGATGAATCCTAATTATTGCAAAGTGAATGAATATTTTTATTTATTCGATTATAGTCAATTGCAATTCTAATTATTTGGATATGAAAAATATTTATTTATTCAACTCGATTATAATTCTTATTATTTTGATGCGAATGAATATTTTATCTGTTAAATTTGATTCAGCCAATTGCAATTCTAATTATTTTAAAATGAATAAATATTTTATTTGCTCGACTCGATTGCAATCCCAATTATTTTGATAAAGTTAATGCAGATAAAAAATGATTTATTTCATAAATATTTTTATATTTAGGAAATAAGTACATGTAGGATCTTTTATTATTTTTTACAAAAGCACAAAATTTAAACTTTCAAGTTAACTAAAGATTCTAACCTACACCCAGCTTGTTACACAAAACTGTTGGATGTTTAACACATATGATGAGTACTTTAAACTTGACCAGTGAAAAAAAACACGTATTTTTATATTACACATCTAACCATTAGGTGCAATAGGCTGAGTCTATCACAAAATACTAACACCTCTCTCAAATTATTTTATTGTCTTGTTGGGTCTCATTACTTTATGAGCATCAAACCAACAAAAGTAATTATAAGAGTAGAGGGCAATCCAAATATAATATGCTTCCAAAATGTTAAATTATAACCAAGTTCTGGAGCACGCCTAGCCTGTTCACACACTATCAAGTTGGCAGCTGATCCCAATAGCGAAAGGTTCCCAGCTACAGTACTCACCCAAGCCAAAATCAGCCATGCCTTTTTCTCTTCAGCTGCAGAAATTGCAGCTGCTGATGCTGCCACCTTTCCTCCAAGCAACAGAACTATGATGATATAAATTAACAATAATTAGTTCAGGCACTAAGCAAGTGTTTTCAGTACTCCAAAACAAAATTAACAACAAGTGTTTTCAACTTTTTAACATACCAGTTGGCACATTTGAGGCCAAGTTTGACAGGAAAAGTATGACTAGAGCAAGAACTGCTATTCCTGAAGCTTTGTTTATCTTTGCATGAGGCTCCATTAAGTCCCAAAAAGCACTTGGAATTCCAGTTTTGTTAAAGCCATCGACAGTGATAAACATTCCACAAAAGAAAATTAGAAGTGAATATGAGACCTGCATGATTAAAGAAGAGCACAATTCTGTTAGTGATAAAATGATGAAACCATAAAGAAAAGAGCATTATTAGCACAGGATTTTACCTTTTCAATGCATGGTTGAGCATCCTTGAAATCAATAACAACAAGAACAAGTGCAGCAGAAATTGCAGTCCATGACATGTTGACACCCATAAGCAAAGCAACCAACGCTCCCATTGTAACAAGGTAAACACATGATTTCCTCAACAGCCTTCTCCATTTTATGGAAAAATTTTTCTTTTCAGACCCATCAGGAGTTACCACTTTTAATGCAATTGAGTTCCTTGCAGACTCATTTGCACTGTGGATCTCCTTCTCAGCTATTGGACTTGATATGTTTACGTGCCCATTGCCATTGATATTAGAGGACATTTGTATGCTCAAAGAATCCAACTTAGTGTTCGATTCTTGAGAATCAAAATGTGACATAGTAGCTGGTAAAAATTTATGAGAGTTTACATTTTCAATAACTGCTACAACTTCTGCAGCAGCTTCTTCTTCTTCTTCAATCTGAGTAGGAGATAGCACTCTCCAATACATGCACATAATAATTATAATATTTACAACAATTCCCACAAGCATTGCAGGGATAATTCCTAAAACAAATCTCCCAAAAGAAATCTTACTCTGAACAGCTATTACCAAGTTCTGAGGATTGCCAATTGGTGTAGCAGAAGAACCAATGTTCGCGCTCGAGGCAAGAGCAAGTAAGAATGGATGAGGAGGAAGATTATGCTGCCTCGCAACTTTTAGCACAAATTCGGTCAAAACCACACAAGAAGTATCATTAGTGAAAAGAGCACTTGAAATTGCAGAAATTAAGCAAATTCTACAAAGCAAGTCCTTAGCTCCTTTGCTTTTCCATGACAGTAACTTGCCCAAGTATTTGAACATATCAGCTCTTTCAAGATAAACGCTGATAACCATTGTTCCAAAGAGAAGACCAAGAATTGGGAGATCAATAGCGTCATATGCTTCATCTGGAGTCACGACTCTGAAAATGACCATAAGCATAGCTCCAAGAAGTGACCCTGCAGTCCTGCCAACAGGTAAAAAGGGTGTAGCAGGAAAAACTGCAAGTACCCAGAAGACTGCAAAGGCAATTGAACCTAGAACTACAGTTTGAGAAGAAGCTAAAGACATTTTCTGATTGTTTTGGCTCTGTTTTTCTTGAAGCAGATAGGGAAGAAAAGGAATGAACTTAAAGTGAGCTACGGAATGATATATTTATACAAGTGCATGCATGTTTTCTACAGCTAGTTATAAAAAACTTGTGGCATTGACTGATTAATTAATTAATTTTTTCAAGTGCCAGCGTTGAATGGACACATGTCTTGCAATTCAAAAAGATATGAACAGTAAGTCTAATTTAAAAAAAAAAAAAGATATGTTTTTTCACGACGAAAGAAGAAATTTTGCAAGTATAATAATTGAATGTGGAGTATCGACATTTCTCCTCTGCCATTGCTCCATGCCTGTGACCAATACAACGTTTGAATCATTTAAGCAATCAAATTAAGAGTCCAATACAATAATTGAATCATTTTAAGCAAGCAAAATTAATTGGCTTTTCTGGTTGTAAGTTAACGTAGTATAGAGGTGAAGATATTTATGTTGACTGCTAATGTTATAAGTGGATAGTTGTTGCATTGTGCGCATACAGCTAGTATGCATTTAATGAGAGTCGCTATTTAGAAAGGGTCAGAGTTTAGGAGCTTTTAGCTTTGCATTCTTGGTCTTTCCATGTGATCTACATTTTCATGTATTCTTCTTCATCTTCGTCTGTGGTCCAGCATAGATATATCAACTTGGCTTTGAAGTGATACGTACTCCTTATCAACCAGCTGTTCCTTTTGAGGTACATGTAATTTTCCATTGATGGTGCCTCTTTGTCTTTTATCATCAACATACGGTTGCTAAAGAATTGTTAGATTAAGTCATGTTATCTAAAATTTAATTTTTTAAAATACAATTTTAAATATATATTTTATTTATAAAGAAATAATTATTGAGAATTTTTTTATTGGACTCATTCCGCTTAATTTGGATTAGATCAATTCATTGTTTTGAAAAAAATAATTGTTAGGTAGTACTTAAGATTTAACTTAGAATGTTGATACGTGCGTTTGATTTAAATTAGACTAATTTATTATATTAAAAAATATTGTTAGGTAATACTTACAATTTGACATAGAGTGTTTATGTTTATGTGTGTGCTCAATTGAAATTTGACCAATTTATTATATTAAAAAAAAATGAGTAGATAGTACTAGACTTAACTTAGATAGTTTACATGGATGTGTGTGTAAGATTTGACTTGGTGAGTTTACGTGTGTGTGTGTCATAGAAATGACTTGTTTTCGTAGAATAAATTGTGTTCTGTCATTGGATGTAATGAATATAACTAGGGTTTGCAAGTTATGCTTGTTTTGGTTCCTAAACTTTTGTGGTTATCTGGGGGAATGACTATTTGTAATAAAAGCACTGGCTAATACGAGATTTGGGATTAAATTTTTCTATTTCTAATTTATAATGGTTTTTAAATTTAAAGAGTAATAAATAATTTAAATATTATAATTAATATCACAAATTTAACCGATAAATGTAATATATTTATATAAAAAAAATATATTTTATATTTAAAAAATTTATCTATTTCAATTTTAGTATATCTAAATAATTAAATTTGTAATAAGTATATTATATAACTTATATTTTTAATTAAATATAAAATATAATTTACTACACAACTACATATATCCACACTAGTATGCACTACGTGATTCACATGTGATTTTTTTATTATTGATGGACCCGTTTTTTATAAAATAAACTTTGATTTTGAATTAAATAATTTTACATAATTATAATTACTAATTATTTGAAAGTATAATTTTTAAATTTAAAAATTGAAAATAAAAAGTATCAAAATATATATTTTATTATATTTATATAAAAAGATATCATTTTAATTCATGGTACGATCTGAGTAAATTTTCTATTTTAAAAACTCTATTTCATCTTTTAATTATAATTGTAATTAGTTATTATGCAAATAAAAAGTTTTAACAGTTTAAATTTTGATTTTTCTCATAAAATTTTTAAAATAATTAAAGTATTATTTATCTAACAACAATTCAATATTACATATTAATATAGTTATAATTAATTTTAATCTTAATAAATGTTCTATTTTAACAATTATATACATTCACTTTTCTTTAAAACGGTTAAAGTTAATATTCTTTTAAAAAATTAAAAATTTTTGTTTAAAATTTTATTTGTAATAATAAACTTTAATATTTTTAAGAATAACAAATGAAAAATAGTAAAACTATTCTTAAAAAAATTAATCTATTTATTTTTTAATGTCTATTTGAATTAATTTATCTTCATTAAAAATACCACTTTTATTTGAGCAATAATACTTCATATTTTTCAACATTTTTAATGTTAATATTATTCTTTTACTCTAGAAACATTCTATCCACCATTTTTTAAAAACATTATTGTTTAGTTAATAATTAGATAATGAATATTAGTTATTAGTTAATTTAATTTTTATTTTTATTAAAATTTAATATAATATTTAATATTTGAAATCATAATTCTATTTTGTTTATGTAACAAAAATTCAATGAACTAATATTTAAAAAAATTTATGGCTATAATTAATTATTAGATAAGGAAAATTTAGTTAATTTAAAATTAGTTATTTTCTTATTAAATTTTAGTAAAATTTCTAAAAATAATATAAGCACTATTTTATTTGTATAACTATTCAATATTATAAATTTAATAGACTTGTAATTCATTATAATTTTAATAAATTTTCTACTTAAACAACTTATCATTTTTTCAATATTTTTTAACATTAATATTTTTGATTTAAAAATAATTATATACAATTGTACAACACTCTTTAAACATTTTTGTTTATATAGTATTCTAATTATACAAATTTTATGAAATTGTAATATAATAATTTATTACATTCTTAATAAATTTTCTATTTAAACAATTATACACAATTATTTCAACATTTTTATATTAATATATTTTGCAATTAAGTTTATAAATATTGTTAATTTTAATTTTATTAAATTAAATTTAATAAGACTTATAAAATTATATGATCGAATATTTAACAAACTTTTTTTTAAAATCTTATTTCTAATAATAGATTTTAATATTTTTAAAAATAACTTATGAAAAATATTAAAACTATTCTTTTAAAACATTAATCTGTTTAGTTTTTAGCATCTATTTTTATTAATTTATCTCCATAAAAAATCACTTTTTTGAGCAATCACAATTCATAGTTTTCAACTTTTTAATGTTAATATATTTTTTTTTTACCATAAAAACATTCTATCCATCATTTAAAAACAAAAAATCATTTTTAGTTAATAATTAGATAATGTATATAGTTAATTTTATTTTATTTTATTTTATTAAAATTTTATTTAATATTTGAAAATCATAAAATTTCTATTTTGTTTATATAACAAAAAAATCTACAAACTAACTTTTAGAAAAATTTCTGGCTATAATTAATTATTAGATAAATAAAATTTAATTAATTTAAATTTATTCATTTTCTTATTAAATTTTAGTAAAATTTCTAAAAATAATATTGTAGGCGGCGGGGTTTAGCGTGCGCCCAAGTATTGACGACAGCGGTACTGTGCAAGCTCCGGACCTGCTAGGAAATACAAATATGGGCTTGAGGCCTATTATTGGAGATGAAGTCGCCACCCGGATGAAAACCGGGACACACTTACAACAACTAGATTCCACGGAGGTACTCAGAAGCCGTCTTCAGAGATCTGGTTCGAAAACTGGGTATGGGCTTGGAATGCCCATCTAACCTTGCGGTTGGCCTCCATTTGTGTTTTATACTTTATTACCTTTGATTATTAAATTATTTCCTTATTAATGTTGGTTGCACACACTTCCACTTTTACAATTTTACCAACTTTGCACATTAATCCGATTTGCTTGCTTATTACCTTGGCAATTTGAACAAATAAAGAATAAATATTACAATCATTCATTCAATACAAAATGGGGGAAGGGATTAGGGATTACAATGATTTGTACAATTATTACAATAATCCATTAAAATAAAACCTCTCAAGAACTACTTAAATCACTAATTACATAGTGATTAAGAAATCACTAAAACCTACAACAAATACTGTTAATCTCATATCAAGATAAACAGTTTATTCACAAAATAATTTGAATCATATTTTACATAAAAGTAGGCATGGAGATTCATGTAAACATGGATTGATCATTTAAACAAATCACCATTTAAACAAGTCAAGAGTATAGCAAATATATTATAACGCTAAAATACTAAGCATTGTACATGTATCATATACTAGAAATATCCCGAAAATAAACAGCAAAAATACTGAAATGAAGCAGAATCATGCAAGATTCTGGGCAGGAGGCGATCGCCTCATCGATGAGGCGAT
>CATIWK010131439.1:0-13797 GCA_949634005.1 Mallotus japonicus | reverse complement strand
TAGTGGAAGAATTTTTCCGAGTTTGTCCCGTGGACGTAGCCCAACACTAAGGGTGAACCACGTTAAATTTTGGTGTCATTTTTTATTATTTATACGGCAGGTTTTTTTTTACCGCCTATTTAATTGCCCCATTGGCTGGTTTGACCGCCTTATTAATTTTATTATTTTAATTTGGCAGGCTAAGCCTCCTTTATATTATTGTGCACACTTTACCATCTTATTTATTTTGTATATCTCATTTATTATCTAGTAGAAAAATTTAATTAACCCCAACACTAATTAATAAGTTTTGTATAATTAACGAAGAAGGAGTGACATTACGAGTCCGAACCAAGTTAGGATTCAACTGATGTTACGCGGTTTATTGACAATTTTGATGATCGGTTGGAGTAGTTGCTCTCCTCATGCTTATATATTATATATTTTAGCAATGGAGCTTTGGCTTATTCTTCCCTTCTCATTGACTATGCTTGCTAAAGTTTGATGTATTACTGGTTAATAAAATTAAGATGAAGAACCACTAATTAAACGATATAATTAAGCGGTAAAAAAAATTTGATTAAAATATTGGGTACATTCACTTTAGACCAAGAACAACGTGGCCACGCCTTCTCCAGACAGGGAAAAACGCGGAAAGCAGCTGCTGAACATGTCATATATATATATATATATATATAATCTAATGTTTTAAGGATGTCTCAACAATAAAAATCTGTTTAATTTAAAACTCACTTAAACTTATAAAACCTTCTTCCTGTTTCCTTTCTTGTTTTTTATAAATTACTTAAAATAATCTGGTTTGATCCAAAAAATACTATAAAAATATCAATAAATTTTCAACAACTAATTTAATACGATTGTATATACAACAATTCGAACTTAATAACAGTTTTTGTCAGCTGATTTCTACTATTTTTAGTTGCTATAGCCAGCTTTTGTTTAATATGATTTAAGTACAATGGATTTTATTTTATAATTAATTTATTGAAGCACGCTTTTTCATCCAATTGTAACGTAGAAAGCTAAGCATATGGCAAGAAAACTGTAACAAGAAATTAAGTATACGTTGTTCGAAAAAAAAAAATTAAGTATACGGTGGCTAGCTATCTTGTCAAAGATAGATAAAATTTTTATACCTGACAGATACTTGTTGAAGGAGGATAAATACGCATATATGTATATGTATATGTTTTGTCAAAAATAGGTCAAAAAAGTGGTGAGGAGAAAATTCATGTTTGGGTCAAAGATGCTTCAGCTTTTAGAAGAAATTATAATATTAGAAGAACAAGTACTTAATTATTAACATTAGTCATATATATATATATATTGTTCGGGCTTAAAACTCAAGAGTAATCAGCCTGACACCTTTGATTGTTTTAAATGGGTTCGTGTGAGCCTGTATTACAATTGTACAGAAATGGGTAGAAGGACGATAGGCTTTGTTGCCAATTCGGGGTGACAACAGGGGCAAGAAACAAGTTCGAGTCCCTTTGAACCTATTTGATTTGGATCAAATAGGAGGTATGCTTCGCCGGGAAGCATTGATCACTGGGATCAAGATAGATAGACATCGGATCTTGAAGAATAAAATGAACTAATAATATATTGAGAGTTTGTGTAAAAATGTGTAGATAGCTATCACAATACATTGCTTTGACTTTTATAGGCCCTGGAGCCCAACCAATTATGGAAACAAAATCACATGAAACTTTCCTAACTAAACTTAAGGAAATATACAAGCTTACCTAATTTGGCTAAAAGGAAATAAAACTAATTGATACTTTCCTAATTTTACGTAAGGTAAATAATCTATAATTTCCTTGAATCAGGGCATGCATACGACTTGCCAAAAATGAGCCTTGACCGATCATTTACCATCTTTAATTTCCAACACGTTAGGTGGTCATCAACGAGTGGGCTGAGCTTTGGTTCACGATTCTGGACATGTGCTTGGGATAGGTACAAACTTCACTTCTTGACAATAACGGGCTTTAGACGTTGGGCCTTGGTCTTGAGCCATGGGATATTTGTGGGCTGGTACAAACAATGCCCCCCAGGATCAGTGTTTGAGGCCCTAGTTGAGGTCCTGATTCTGCTACTTCAGAAACCCATACGGCCCATAATATGACCCATGGCCCAAGTGCGCTTCATCTCCTCCCAATTCCATTTTTTACCGCCAATCAAGGGTATTTTTGTCCATCGAAGTGTCGTTTCATATACCTGAACTCATGCCTATAAAAAAAAGGAGAAGTCCTAATCATTTATTCCACTTGCTGTAAAAAATTCACTCTCTCTCTCTCTCTTCAGAGCTTCTCTCTTTAGCATTTGGTGGTCCAATCTTCAGCTTCCGAGAGTTCTTGCCAAGGTATGTCCTCTGACTCTTCCTTTTACAATTTGCTCAATCAGTCTATCGATTTGTGACCGATTCCCTTTGTTTATTTGTAGCTTCAAATCCTAATGGGGAAATCAAAGAAAACATCTTCTCAAATCGATGATAAGGCCGATCCTCTTGCTCGCCTAGAAAGAGCAACTTGCATCATTCAGGCTTCCACAGCTACGCTAGAGGTATTATTCAAATACCCTGACTGCCCTAGTAATATCATCTTAGGTCCCGTTCTTGTTGAGGACGATAGGTGGGTAGATGAACTTATTCCTGTTGCTAAGAAGAATGATCCTCCTAGGTTTGATCTGCCTAACGATATGCTTTTATGGAATAAGAACATTCCAATTAGATCTTGGCCGAACCTTTCAAGGGAGTACCTAGTTTGGCATACTCGTATGGAAGCTGCCTATTCTTCTTTATGGAAAGAAATAGGAATTTATGATATACTGCTATTTTCTAGAACCGAAGTGTCCATAGATAAATCTTTATTATCGGCCTTATCAATTTTCTGGTCTAGGTCTAGTAATGCCTTTATGTTTAGAGGGGGTTTAATGACGATCACATTACTAGATCTAGCCGCTCTATTTGGCCTTCAACCTTTTGGTGAGGAGATTAGGCCTAGGCTCAAGGCCGATCTAACAAAGTATAACCTTTCCTTTAAGAAAGAGCATATGAGTTACGGTCCATACATCACCATGAACATTAAATCTACTCCTTCCCTTGATAAGACCAAATATATTGCCTTTTTATTGTATTGGCTTTGCCGATTCATAGGCTACCTTAGCTCCATCAAAGGAACCAAAGAATTTCTACCCCTAGCTGTAGCTCTGGCCGATAGATAAAGATTAGCGTTTGGCCCTTTCGTTTTAAGCCAATTCTATAGAGGCATGCATCACTTGGTGCCCGATAAGGATAGAGATGACTTTAAGGCCGGACCTGGACCAATATGGATTGCCTAAAGTTGGTTTAAAGCCTACTTCCAAGATATCATGAATTAGCCATCCAAACCAGCTTTTAAATCTATGGCCTGCTATGCTCCTTGGGTATCATCTTTCAAGTGTAAATACACCTCATTCCGAGAATACTTTTATTTTCTGTATAATACAAATGATTAGTGGGATACATTGTACTGCCCCTTTATCCCTACTGATTTTAGCCCTTCATGGCTTTTAGAAGACCCTTTCAATTCAACCCTCTCTCCAGAATTTTCATCGGCCTAGGAGGGTATCCTTCTTGCTAGGGATTTGCCTTTCGGTCTGGATTTGGATCCACGCAATAACAAGTGCGGCGTTGAGACATATAACCCTCACTTCACTGCAAGACAGTTCGGGCTTACACAATCTCTCCCCTGCCTGATCCTTTTCTGGTACAATTCCTTATTTTTTCATAGGCATGTCTATGGGGAAATGGAATTCTTTGATAAACTTGCCAGGTTGAGAATCTTAAAAAGAACTTAAATCTATGTCCCTTACTCATCAATCCTGGTCGAACACAAATGTTTGAGGACTTTTGGAGTGGATTCTGTTTTAAGCACTTCTACTTATCATTTGATGAAGTGCTGAACATTCAAAAATGGGAACTGACTGACGATCGAGCTTCTTCTTCTTTGCAGGATCAGACAAAGACAAGAGGTGAGTATATACGCGAGATTCGTGCTTTTGAAAGTTTTTACCATTGTAAGTACAATTATCGAGACCAAGATGAGATGCGAAGGAGGATGGAGCAAATTAAGGCCGAACTAATATGGGAACACTGTCTTGGGAGTTATGCCACATACCTTCAAACCTGCACCAGTTTTTCGAAGGTGACCGATCTAGACCTCTGTTCATGTTCTTACGTTAATCGGTCTCTAAAGGTTCCTACAACTCCTTTTAGCATCTCTGGTCCTGTGGTTTCCAAACTCAGACTGCAGAGTAAAGTAAGCTTTACTGGTAGCTTTGTTGGCGATCCTATAACAGTCCTGTGGAAAGTTCGGCCATTATCCTCCTACGCGCATCCTTTCATCAAACGGTCAGGTAGTTTTTCTTTTGCACGATTTTATTTTTATCCTCACGAGTTCTCTTTTTTACTATGTTTCTTTCAGAAGCTATTGAGAAGCCGATTGAGGTTGCTGAAGGTGAGCCAAAACAAAAGAAAGCCAAAACTCACCATCGGTCTTCCAAGAAAAGCGCTTTTAAATCGGGCTCTGAGGTTGCTAAAAAATTAGAATTCCAAGATCTCACCATCTCTCCTGTCAAAGTCACAATTCAGGTTGATTCGTCTAGCAAGGGCGATCCATCAGTTCCTTTGGGAACTCAAGTCAAGGAAGACACCTCCAGGCTTTCAATTGAAGTCTCTTCTCCTGGAAGTCTGAAAAAATCGACCACACCTCCTCCTGAACCGTCAGCACCCATTGCCTTTGATCAGGTAAGGTTCTTGATAATGAATGAAATTTATTTTTTTCAGTGATGTTTTAATCGGTCTTGTTTTTGGAGGGCTCACTATTCACTTTGTTTGATGAGATTAAAGCCTATCTTGATGAATCTGGGGGTGACGAGGTAGACAATGATCATGCTTCCTCTGATGATGAAGGGCCTGATGGTGATGGTGATGTTGACGTCGTGGCCGATTCCGATGATCAGATCGCCAAGGAGGTGAAGAGAAAACTAAAAGACCTGGTGGAAATATTTGAAGGACCTTCCCATTTCTTAATTGACGATAGCAACCACGATCGGGCTGATAGACTATTGCAGTATCTTTATGATAAAGTCATCCATCTTGGATCAGACATCACAGTTGGCCAAAAATACATCATCGACCACCTTCATGAAACTCTACCTACCCTCATCACCAACTATAAAGCTGCTGACAAGTTCCTTACAGGGCTTGCTGAAAAAGATGCCAAGAAGTATAAGTTGGATGAGGAGGCGGTCGTGATCGTGGATGCTGTCAAGAAAGAAAGAAAGATTATCTTGGAGGTCGGACCAGTTTTGGACAAGTTGAAGAAGGAGGTGGCCGATTTGGAGGCAGCGTTGAAGAAAAAACAAGCCGATCTTGCTAGCTTTGATGCGTGTGGAGCAAACACAGGCCCAAGGTGCCCGTATGAAGGAGATACAGGAGAAGAGGAAGAACTTGCGTCTCCAAATAACCAAACTGCAAGGACAAAAAGACTCATCTCTGCTGGATAAGGAAAATGCCATCAACGCTCTATCTGAATTTGTCACCTCTTTTAAACAACAAACCTAATCAGTCGGGTTATGACCGAATCGCATAATTCATGAATATTGCAGCCTTGGTGGCCGTTTTGGAATATTTATGATACTCATTGGCCTGTTGGATGGTCTATCTTAAATGTATACTTTTTGTTTGCCTTTTAACGCTTCTTTTATTTCTCGAACTAATGTACATCTTATGTTTTGGCTGATTTGGATCGAAAACCATAATCGGTCATAAAACACACCCGATAGAGGACTTATCGGCCTAAATGTAGTAACTTGGCCAGATAAAAAAAAGCATAATTAATCTTAAAATGCACTAGATCAAAGACTTATCGGCCTAGAAGTTACAGCATGGCCAGCTAATTTTATTACAGATGAAACATAATAAAGTTGGCACGAATCATGATATCGGCCTTAAATAAATAATATACAAACGATTATTCTACGCCATTAGTTTAAAAACTGTGACCGATCTATGCCATCCCATATGGATGGGAGATAGGCTTTCAACTATTTACCGTTGATCGGTCTTGAATGAGGATAATCGTCTTTGTCTGCTAGGATATAAGCACCGCCTCTTAGTACTTGGGTAATAATAAAGGGTCCTTCCCAATTAGGACTCCTTTTTCCAAGTGATCGGTCTTTATGTCCGATAGGCAATACCAATTTCCAAACCAGATCTCCTTCTTTAAAGAACTTGTGTTTAACCTTCCTGTTGTAAGCCCGTTCTATCCTCTTTTTTTGTACTACTAAACGGTCATATGCCAGTAGTCTTTCCTCGTCAAGCTGATCAAGTTCTTATAACATGCTTTCAGTATAATGTGACGACAATAGCTTCAAATGGACCTGCCGTCTTAAAGATGCCATAGTTAATTCCATTGGCAACATGGCCTCATGACCGTACACCAATTTGAAGGGGGATGTGCTAATGGCTGATTTCTGACTTGTCATTAACCCCCAAAGTACTTCAAATAAATTCTCGTGCCATACTCAGGGATTCTCTTCTATGGACTATTGAATCACCATTTTTACTAATTTGTTCGTTGCTTCAGCTTGTCTGTTTGCTTGGGCGTAGTACGGTGATGAGTGGAGTAATTTGATCTTGAAATTCTTAGCAAAAGCCCGAATTTCCTCCCCAGTAAACATAGTACCTTGATATGTGGTTATGGATTCTGGGATACCAAATTGATGTATGATATGCTTGGTGATGAAATCAATGACTGATTGCTGATTAACGACCTTTAAAGGAATGACCTCCACCCATTTTATAAAATAATCCGTAGCTACCAATATGAACCTATGACCCTTAGATGATGCGGGATAAATCTTCCCAATGATGTCCATTGCCCATCCTCTGAACGGCCAGGGCTTGACAATGGAATGCAACTCATATGCTGGAACATGCTGAATTGGTCCGTGTTTTTGACAAGCTTCACACCCCTGGGCATAGTCTTTGCAATCCTTCTCCATGGTTGGCCAGAAGTATCCATATTGCCAAATCAACCACTTCATCTTTCTTCCCCCTTGATGTGCACCTACGATGCCTTCATGAGTTTCGGCCATGACCAGCATTGCTTCCTTAGGGCCGATGCACCTTAGCAGTTCCCCAGAACTTGATCTTCTTAACAGTTTACCATCCATTACCAACATCTTTGTTGCTAGGACTCTGATCTGTCGTTTGGCCAATGGAAATGGATTATTAAGGTATTCCATGACTTCTAACCTCCAATCGGCCTTGAGATCGATGGCAGCAACCTGAAAAAGGTTATTAGATTTTACCAGTAAAGAAGATTGTGGCCTAATCAAAGTTGGAATGGATGACATTTGGATTTTATAGCCTGAGCCTGATTGAACCAAGTCATTGGCTTCATCATTGACGTCTCTCTCTAGGTATTGTAGTCGGGCTCCTATGAATCCCTTCATCATGTGTTGGGCCTTATTACAATATGCCCCTAGTGTGGCTTACTCGCACTTATATTCCCCTAAAATTTGCTTTACCACTAGCATCGAGTCACCATAGATATACATGTTATGGACCCCAAGCTCAACGAGGATTTCAAGTGCTATCAAAAGAGCTTCATATTCGGCCTGATTGTTTGTACATGGAAAATCAAGCAAGAATGATATTTTTGTCCAAGACAATACCTGCCCCCGAGCCTGACGACACTCTAGAGCCATCAAACCATACTCTCCATCCCCTAGCTTCACAAAGATCAACCGGTATCTCTATTGTAGGATGATCGGCTAGGAAGTCGGCCAACACTTATCCTTTAATGGCTTTTTGAGGTACATATTGTAAAGTAAATTTTGATAAAGCTACTGCCTCCTTACTGAGCCAATTTCTAAGGAACTGCCTTGACAAGATGTATTTAATAACATCGGTCTGACTAATCACCTATACTACAGAAGAGAGTAAGTAGTACCTGAGCTTGCAACATGTGAAGTACAGGCAAAGCCCGAGTTTTTCAATGGAAGAGTACCTCATCTCAGTTTCAGTTAGAGCCCGACTCAAGTAGTAAACTGACCGTTCATAACCTTCTTGCTCTTGGGCGAGTAGGCTACCCATGGACGTTTCTGACACCGAAATGTAGAGTATCAAAGGGTCTTTCGGCCTTGGGGCAACCATTACTGGGGGATGAGTCAGGTATGCCTTGATTTGGTCAAAGGCGTGTTGATGCTCAGAGGTCCATAAGAAATCTTCCCTGTCCTTGAGTTTCAGTAGGGGTGACCAAATTCTCAATCGGCCCGCTGTGTTGGATATGAATCTTCTAAGGTAGTTGATCTGGCCGATTAACCTCTGTAGCTCTTTTTTAGACTTAGGAGGTGCAGCTTGGATGATTGCCTCGGCCTTATTGGTATCTACTTCCACCCCCTCTGGTGCACCAAGAATCCCAAAAAATGGGCTGCTGAGACTCCAAATGCGCATTTGAGAGGGTTCATCTTTAGCCGATGGAGCCTCATCCTTTCAAATGTCTTTGTTAGGTGCTCCAAGTGCTGCTCATCGGCTTTGGACTTGACAATGACATCATCGATGTAAACTTCTATAAAGTCTCCAATCAACGAATCAAAAATCTCATGCATCGCACTCTGATAAGTAGCCCCAGTGTTTTTAAGGCCGAATGACATAACAACCCATTCGTAACTTCCAAGCGCACCAGGCATCTGAAGGTTGTTTTGCTTACATCAGTCTCCTTGATTTTGATCTGGTTATAGCCCGAGTGACCATCCATGAGGCTGAGAATGTAGTGGCCCAATGTAGCATCAATAAGCATATCGGCCATAGGCATAGGGTACTCATCTTTAGGAGTAGCCAGGTTCAAATTCCTGAAGTCAATACAAACCCTGATTTTACCATTTTTCTTGACAATTGGAACTATGTTTGACAACCACTGAGTATACTGTGCTTTTCTGAGGCAGGCTCTCTTAATCTCATCGGCCATCAATTTTTTCACATCTCTAGACATTCTTCTAGGAGGTTGAATATGAGGCCGATAACCTGGCTTAATGGGCAGTTCATGTTCCACCAACTCTTGGTCTAAACCGGGCATTTCTTTATAGGTCCAAGCAAAACAGTCTTTGTACTCCTTTAACAACTCCACTAGTCTGACTTCAAATTCAGTACTTAATTTGGAGCTGATGTATATTAGCCGTTTATCAGCCTCCGTACCCAGATTGATTTCTTTTAGGATGATTGGGGTTTAAATAGGATCAGCTCTTAACTTTCTTACAGGGATGTGTACGCCACCTATTTTCAATCGGCCTATAGGATCTTGTTCTTCTTCCTCGAAGATGCATTCAACCAATTGGATCTGCTCCCTATTTGAATAATGTAGTGATATCATTAATATCACTTGTTATGATAGATCATCCAACTTCTCCTGATACAATTACTGTAGGCCGATCAAGTGAAATGCTTGCCTTGGAACCCTTCTTGAAGCCAGAAAAATGAGGTAAGTACATCATGGCCTCTGCATGGAAGGCCTCTTCCCCAAATGGGTTGGGATCCCCATGGATGACCTTTACATCCCCTTTTGGTCTCCATATGAATAGCATCTGATGTAGGGATGAAGGAACACATGCGTTGGAATGTATTTAGTCCCTACCAAGGAGGACGTTGTAATTGGTTTTGACATCCATGACAAAAAACCCCCCTTGTGACTCATGTCTGTCCACTTTGACATTTAGCATAATAAAACCATCAAGGGCCCTATCATGTCCTGCAAAATCGGTCATCACAGCATCAGTCTTCTCCAGATCTTTGATCTCCAGACCGATTTTCTTCAGAGTCCTGAGTGGTAAAATATTAATTCCAGCTCCATTGTCCACTAAAACTCTCTTCAGCTCCACCCCATTAAAATTGGCCTTCATATATAATGGTCGAATGTGCCTGGTCATGAGGGGATCAGGCTGGGGAATGGTTAAGGATGCCCCCTGTCCATTGTCTAGTTCTCAATCATAAGGAAAAACCACATCTCCAGCCAGTGTAGATCTCTGACCAGGCTTTGGTTTGAACTCGTTTGGCAAAGTCACCACATTAATATTGGAGCTTGATATATCTCCCTTCAGCGATGGTGAAGGCAGGGGTCCATCCTTGAATTTTCCTTCTTTTGCAGACCAGTACCACTGTGTCTTCCCCTTTCCCCTGTCCTCTTTGTGGAGGTTAAAGTTGGAGTAGGGATTTTTCTGAGGGTCAACTTTCCCATCATATATTTTCTTCATTATTCGATTTCTATTATTAGCTACCCTCTTTTTATGCTCCCTTTCTTTAGGAGTCCTATCTCTTTCCATCTTCAGAGACCGATTGCTATCTCTGTGGTCTTGAGGCCCTTCGTTGTACCTTTGGAGGTCGATGGCTCATTATCCTAACGAGCTAACTGACGAAGCCTCTACATCCTCCTTTTTTGGGTCTTGGTCATGTTAAGCCTTCCATCTTTATCCGGATACCACACCCTCTTGAACACATCAGCTTTAGGCCTATGCCTTTGCCTTTGCCAGTTTTTGGTTGCCTTTAGCTTGAAAGTTTTAGCATTTGGCCGATTAGGTGAACGACCTTGATCTCTCCAAGAATTTTTGTTTAGCTCTTCTTTCAGCCTCTGCCTTTTTGGTGAGTGAGATTTGCTCCTGTTGTTGTCCACAAGCTTCACCTTAGCTTCTGGCCTTGACCGATGAGGATAATCCCGTCGGTCTCTTATCACATGCCTTAGGGATCTGTTGCGTTTCCTTAGAATATACTTGAAGCAGTGATTGCATGTAGGGCATGTGACGTCCTCTTCGTGGGTGAAACTAACTTCCCTGTTCACTTTTGAAACTCCTCGTTCTTCCTCTTCTGGGATTTTTAGCTCTATTATGACTTTAGGCCGATCTGGCGTCCAAGGTTCACCTTTCCCTAGACCGAGCACCTTTATATCCTTGGGAAATATCATATTATATGGTATTCTGGGTAATACCATGCCGACGGTTATGGCTTTCCCTCTTCCTGGGAAAAGGAGTTTCCCATCATCGATGGCCTTCTGTATCACATTCCTGAAAATCACATAACTGTTAGTGGTATGCCTCCAGGAGTTATGCCATTTATAGTACTCTTTACCAGCCCAATCCTCTGGAGGAGGAATGACATAGCCATCAGACAGCTTAATCTGGCTGTCCTTGATTAGAGCATCAAAGATTTCGTTGGCCTTTGTAAGATCAAAAGAGTATTCTTTGGCTATCTGATTGGCCTTGGAAGTTTTCTTCTTCTCTTTCACCACTGTCGGCCTTTTTAGAGCCTGACATTCATTGGGTTTTATTTCGATGTATTCGGCCACATTAATGGCCTCATCATCAATATCGGTCTCATCTTCTTCGTTAATGGTCGATATTTCCAGGGGATCTTGATAATAAGTTCCCTTTGAGGAAGATCTCCTTTGGTCCTTTTCTCTAAGTAACCTCTCATAGCTAGCAGCCCGAGTGGTTAACTCAAACAGGTCCCTAAAGTGGTATCCCTCAAAGTGTTCCCTCATCGAATAATTGAGTCCCCTGACAACCATTGGGACACATTCGGCCTCAGTGATGACCGATATACATTGAGTCCTTAACTTGCGGAACATTATTACGTATTGTTCCACGGACTCTCCTGGTAACTATGAAATCTTGGCCAAATCGGCCAAGGATATATCGGCTCTGGCCCTATGAAATTCAATATGGAATTTCTCCTCCAAATCTTTCCAAGTAGTTATTGAATTGGAGGGTAAGTGTGTGTACTAAGTAAAGGCCGATTTTTTCAGAGAATTGCCAAAGAGTCTCAGCCTCCAAAAATCATTGGCCGATGCCTCTCCGTATTGTACTGTAAATCGGGCTACATGCTCTATGGAAGATTGATTTTTTTTTCGCTCGAAAATAGTACAAACTCTGGTACCTTGTATCCCCTAGGGAATGGGTGCAATTTATCTATCCAATTAGGATAGGGTTTGTTGTACATCGGCCTAGAGATGGGTCTAAAATTTATACCTATTTTTTCCAAAGTATCTCTTAATAGACTCTGATCGGTCACTGGTGGCCGATACTCATATCTATAGTCATTAGTATAGTATTGTGTTTGATTATTACATGGTTCTGTATCTTGGCCTAAGGTTAACTCAATAACTCGGCCTTGTTCATCATAAGTGAACACAGTACCAGCCCAATTAGGGTTATGGCCCATTGCTCGACCTTGATAACTATTATCATTGAAGTTAACAGATCGGGCTGGATAGTTTCGGTCATTTTCATCAGGCCTTCTCATTAAACACACATTACCATACTGTAAATTATGACTACTTGGTCTATTAGAATCTGAGGCGTACGTGGGGAGCTCAACGTTTTGTTTACTCTCGAGGATGGATGTCATGCGATGCATGTTGACATTGATCTCCTCCAGCTGTTTCTAAGACTGCATCTGGATTGACTCATTCCTTTCGAGAATCGGCCGCAAGACAGTGGACGTCTGGGCGATGAGGTCGTTGAAGAATGTGTGATTCTCCCTCGACACCTCGTCTTGAAGAAAATCTACATCTTCCTTGCTAAGAATAGGTTGTCTCCTTTGTGGCAATTTGTGATTGTATTCATCTTTGTTCTCTAAAAGATCATTTCGAGCCTACCCCTGAACCTGACCGCTTGACACATCGGTCTTGGTGTTAGAAGCTATCCTCTCACTGGATTTGCTCATGGTAACTTTCTGTGATCTCGTCTGCACAGACATACAATGGTCCCACTGGGCATGCCAAAAAGATGTTCGGGCTTAAAACTCAAGAGTAATCGGCCTGACACCTTTTGATTGTTTTAAATGGGTTCGTGTGAGCCTGTATTACAATTGCACAAAAATGGGTTCAAGGGCGATGGATTTCGTTGCCAGCTCGGGGTGACAACAGGGGCTAGAACAGGTCTGGTCCCTTCTAACCTATTTGATTTGGATCAAATAAGAGTTTTGCTTCACCGGGAAGCTAATGATCTCTAGGATCTTAGATGAACAGACACTGGGTCTTGAGAGAAAATTGACAATATATTGAGTTTGGGTAAAAATGTGTAGAGACTTCTTAGGTAGGGACTTCGGCTTTTATAAGCTCTGGAGCCCGAATATAAAAGGAAAGAAAATCAAATGGAGACCTTCCTACACGAACCTAAGGAAACAAATCAAATAAAATACCTACCATATCAGACTTATAAGAAACTAAGGTAACTACTAAAATAAAAATCTTCCTAATCGGTCTAACAATCATACATGGCTAATTGGTACTTTCCTAATATTACATAAGGAAAGTTCCCCCAATTATCCTGACTGAAGGCATATACAGGACTTGCCAAAAAACACGCTTTGACCGATCTTCACACGTGCAACCATAAGTTGGGCCTTAATACAGTGGACTTTGGGCCATTTCTTCAAATCTTGTTATTTTGAGGTGAGCCATTTGGGCCTGTACAAATAATTGTATTTTATTTATACTATTAAACAAGTCTTTAATAAAGATAAACATAAATATCTAAATACTAAATAAAACACAATAAAAAGAATAGAAGGTTAATAGAATAAAATATGAAAATTTAGGGACTTATTACTAACGGATTTTATGTTTAGTAAAATCTAAAATTATTTAAAAATTGTTCAGAGAGGAAATATTAGAGTGCCAACAATTTGAAAAAGACGACAATATGTCAAGTTATTAATATTTTTGTCGTACAAGAAAGAAAATGTTGATTGTGGGG